>DWGW01000133.1:0-18832 GCA_018247775.1 Udranomia orcinus
AAAGATATAAGAAACTTTGCTACTGATTTTGAAGAATATACAACTTACCCTCGTTGTTGATCAAAAGTAGTTTAATAACATTAAATTGAAATCTTAAGCGAATCTACTTAACTATTTTAACATTCCAAAATCTAAACGTTGATGCAAATTAAGGGTGGGTAAATATAAATCATTGGTATATTATACAGATTTCAGGTGGATTAAAGCATCTCAATTCCATCAGCAACATCTGAGTGGTTGAATTTGGAAATATCTCAGTTGTCTTAGAGATATATAAAAGCCAATGTTCTACAGTAAAATTATGATTTTTTAGAGGCAGTGAAATTTATAACAATAGCATTGTGCTTATCATTATGTGTTATTAATTGTATTACTAGTTAGAAAATTATTAATCTAAGCCGATTAGAAAAGTAAAATACCAGTTTGCCTTAAATTAAAATTTTAAAAAGATAACAATTTACATCATAAACAAATGCAGTCTTCATTTAGTTGAGGCTGCTCAAAAGCTAATGTATAAATTAAAATACTCTTTTCTCCCATATGATCATGTTAATTGATTGTGATAGACCATAAGAATAACAAATAATCACATTATCCTTTAAACTTATGGTCAGACATTAAAGCAATAAACTTTGAATATACAATACATTGGTATGTTACATTAGCGCAAATAGTGGAGCATTAATTAATTTAATTCTAAGTGTAGCATTAGCATTACATAGTATTTCTTTTTTGATTACCATTTTTTACATTTAATAAATACATAAACTCTTCTCAAGATTTCTTTATCTCCCTATTTATTTTAATTATGATTGAATGTCAATAACAAAGACAATTATAATAAAATTAAATTTCTCATTTCCATATTGCTGATTACTTTCTTTACTCTTTAGCCATGATATAGATGACAATAAAATGAGTGCTCTTTGTACTAAACGATCCGACTAATCGTATCTTGTAACTATGGTCGTGTCCACTATCACCGCGGGACTATCGTGACACTGTCGCACTGTGTCGTGACTGTGTGGTCTCGTATTATTACAGCTGTTGAGGAAAACGGCACTCGTATTTACTTACCGACCATTGTTATCTTCGCATTAACACGAGCGTTATGACGATTCTGTATGGAATATTGCTATTTAGGGTTCATATAAAACGAGTGGGGTCATTGTTATTGTCGTGAAAATATTACCGTTTAAGATCAGGTAAGTATAGACAACATAAGCGGCAATAGTCCAATGGGTAATGTGTCGGACTTACGATCGAGTTGTGGGTTCGATTCCCACTCCCCCATTGCACTATTGACGTGAAGTTTCAAGAGAACTAAAAAGACGGCGATGAGCTGAGGAAAAATGTTTTCCTAGATTACACAAATAACCTAACAGGAATGTAGAAAGGGGCCAGTATGTGATTGTCCAGACGCGTTTGTACGTGTGTCGTCTGTCCTTGACGGCGTGTGTGGTATAGGCCAGGGGTAGCCAACTTGATCAGAGCTAAGATCGACTTTTGACTTTTTACCGACGGATCACCATGGGCCTATCCATTACATACTTCTTAAAAAATGTAATTAAATAATTGCTCACGATCGTTCGGCTGGCTACCCCTGATACAGGCCGAGTGTATTGGCTATTTAATGAGACTTGGTGACAATACTATTAACATGCAGAATCATAGTTTATGATACCTCATTATAACTATATTATCATTATAGATATTATTCGTATGATTGGTTGCACAGCTTAGGTCATAAACCGTTCTAAAGTTGGTAAAGACAACATTTCAATATGTAATATGCCTATAATTATTTTACATACTCTTTGCAAGGTTTTTATTTTGAAACGGATGTTTGATGAATTCTTTGCTAGTAATTCGTCGACGGAGCCTTCGGATTTGAACAATAAAGATTTTACAACCTTCAGTTCAACTGATTATATCGCCCAGAAGGGCAGGGCGAAGGGAATTGTTAAATTAGTTAAGAAACTTGCTCCTATAACCTTTGTTATTTTGGATATAATATCTACTTTAGTAATAAATAAAACAAAATTGTTTATTCAGTTATTATTTTATTGACATTGAGATAATTTTATTTACTCTGTACAATAGACAATTTATATTCTTAATTTTAGTGCCTTTCGCAGAAGACCTTTACAACACACAATACTTGTAACTTAAATGTTATATTAAAATAAATATACAATTGATCTATAAAATTAAATTTCTCAGATAATTTTATTTACACGAGCCACTAACGTTAAATAAGTTACAAGTATTGTCGATTTCATGAAATTATCCAACACGAGAGGTTTTAAAGTCAACGATACGACGACGATGCGATTTTGGTAACATTACTAATATTACGATTATAGTTCGTGTTTAAATTAAATTTTGACGGCGTTAATTTATATGAAGATATTTAAGTAAATATCGATGTAATTGGGTTGCATAGTAAAACTGTAGTTTTTGTCTGGACCCATATTTTATTAGTATTTAGACCCATATTATTTTATTTCATTAATCTTTGACATACATTGTTTTGTTTTTAGTTCATTTATATAAAATGGTGTAACTTAAAAATAAAAGACTTGCTAAATAGAAACAAAAGAGGATCGATACACTTTAGGCTTCATCGTTAACCAGTTTTATAATCTACTAATATAGAACACTAATGTTTCTAAGTAACATTTGAAAAATTGGTGTTCTCTCAATAAATATTAAACCAGGGAATAACATGAAAAGATTGATGTCATTATAATTTGTCAACGTCGAAACGTCGTTTGTCGTCGGCGCGTCGACAATGATAAATATTAATGATTTGATATTCATTGCGAAAGATCTGGGCCTAGATTTGTTTTTGTGTACATTTTTTTTATTATTGTTATCACAAACAAGACGTGGCCGTTTGTTAATAATTGGAGTGGAAAAAACGAAAACATTGTTAATAATTGGAGTACACAGAAGTGTAACGAGGACAAATACAAACTTTAAGAATTTATGCGTATTTTATATTTATTTATAGAGAGCTGAGATAGAGACTGGCGATAGTTGTTGGGTGGCATTCATAGATAATCGTTTATATGTATGTTCAGACCGAAATTCTATTCTGTTCTTTTTTTTTTTAACTGGTGAAATGAACTTCGCATTCAAATACCAAATTATCTAAAGATTACAGTACTCAAATATGGGTACGACCTGTTCCATTTTAAAGCGGTAAATATTATACAAACTTCACGAAAATAATCCCCGACGCACAAACAGCTTTGTTTCATTCATAACTCTAAGTGGAACTCTGAAATTGGGATCATAAACATAAAACTACTGTAGGTACACGAACGCCATTCCATATTCATCGCGGAGTGCCTAAACTAATAAATATTAAATGAAAAGAAAACTCACCCGTTTCGGGCAACATGTTTGAACGGACCTCCCGCGGGTATTTTGTTTAAAGAATGGCGTAACGCCATAAATCTTGAATGTCCTTCGCAGATTTTGTTTGAAAAATGCAAATTCCTGTCTTGACGGCTAAGTGCGATACTCTACAGGAACATTAAGGTGCAAAGTGGTTTCAAATATTGCAGCAACATGTACAGTATCTAATGCAAGTCATATGTTCGATGGTTAGAGCATTAGACGTAAAGATCGTGTGTGCATTCCTTACAAGAGTCGTTGCTAAAGCTATATGAGATGCTATAGGCAAAATGCTATTATAATTATAAAATTTATTAAAAAATGTATAACGATTATAAACGTCATGAACATTCAACTTTTTCCATTTAGCAGGTTTAGTCTCTGTGAATCAGAGTTTAAGACTTCTCTTTTGTTTAACCACGGAGCCGTAAAATGTAAACCGACAAATTGAATTGTAGGAGAACGTAAAGTCGTCTCAAATATACACAGTGAATTCACGGTTTAAAAGTCATGTTTGCTCTACAAAACGGAGATTCACTTGTTCTCTGAAACCATAATGCTCTTACACACACGCCGGGAATTTTCAGCGGATTATCCTCGAGCAGGAACTGTGACCGGCGGAACAGTAACTTGGGATCGAAGCCGCAAAACTTGAGTAGAATTTCCCCTTTCTCGACATTTGACTGGCGATAGGCATTCTTTGCAGGCTTCGCCGGACTTCGGCCGAAAGCAATTTGCAGGGAAATTGGAAATGGTACAAAAGTGTGGCTTTGTCGTGGGAATTTGTGCGGGAATACGATTAAAAGGAATGTTGTATACATGTCATTACATTCCTTTGTATGGGTGTTTTAGCCGTTTAAACACAGAAATTGAACTACACGCTATAGTGCTTGTGTTTAATTTTTACTAACTAATTTTTTATTGAAATTGCACAACTTGTACGTGCTCGATTCTGGGAACTACTGTATGAAATTAAGTATACTAAAAGTTGTACAAAAAGTTAGCCGTAAAAGGTACCTAATAAAGTTGGGCGGGAATATTTAAAACATAGGATATTTGTAATTGTGATATTTGGAAAAAAAAGTACAGAATTTTTTCCAAAACTATCACACTAATTTCACAATAAAACTCGTCGAACATTTCCGGTTTACAGCATCAAGTTATCAACAGGGAGGCAGCGTTCGTGTTATTGATGCCGACTACCGCCGTTGGGAATTTCTGGCGAATAATTTCCGGAGCATGATCACGGTTAAATCGCTATTGAAACCGCAAACAAACATGCTTGAACAGAACATCCAGTGTTCGGGATAACAAACTGTACGGCTATGAACCGTATAATGCACATGGCTTGCGATACTTGACGCGTATGTGAAGATAAAGTGGTGGTAATGGAGCAAGTTAGTGGTCGAACATTCCCCTCCAATCTCTCCTCAATAATCAACTAATATATCTGTCGGCTTGGCTGGATAGTAATCATTCATAGACGACAGTGAGCATTGTGCGCCACTCTGGCGGAATGTCATACTAGAAATCTATCTTGAAAGATACAGAGATAGTTGCGCTAAAAGGCATCTATTAAAAATAAGCGGCGAATATTCTAGATCTTTACTATAACGTGTTCGATTGAAATCAAATGGTTTTTGTACATGAATGGATTCTGTCTTAATCAAATCTATGGAAACATCGATTGACTTTAAAACCTCTAGCACAAGTGAGCATTTGAAAAACAATAGATATATAAATTATTTCTTTCATACAAATAATACACATATAAATAAGTTTACTTATATATTCGTAACATTTTCGATTGCGTTTACATTTTATAAAGGTATTGAGTTATTTTACAAGTATAATAAAATTAATAACATACGAAAAAAGTGAACATATGATGACATTTTACGTGAATTTGTAGGATGGATCAAATTTATTAATAAAACAGAATTTTATGTTTGATTTTGTTGCTCAACAGCAATACCTGAGGCGTGATGAAAGTCAACATGGATTACATATTATTTCTTTTCACTCGAATAATAAAACGTATGCAAACAGCTGGGATGTAAATCGACAACAAGATTGTGCAAAGTTCATTTTCTTGTTCCATTGTCGGCAACAAAGAGCTTGTAAATTACACTCGACGTCGATAACGATCGGAATTAGATAAATTAATTGGATACGATTCCGGCACGTTTTCGATTAACCCTCCCATTTCGATTGAGACGGTATTTGAAATATGATAATTCGGTGTTATTGTAGAATTCACTACGTTTATGATCGACCGACTCGTTCCTCTTCTACTACTGTTTCAGAATGACAAATATTTGCGATGTTCGCTAAATGTCATTACACGTTTAAACATGATTGTAGATAATTCTGAATATTACTGTGAAGACTTCGACAACCTTTAAAACATTCTACATCAGATTGTGATTATATAGATCATTAATCCACAATATATCGACGGTTTTGTTATAATTGTACGCATGAATTTTTTGTACAATTTTTAATACGTAAATGAAACCTCAGAAGAAAAACACAAATTTAAAACTGCGATATCATCTAACTTAAATACAATTCAAATCGCAAAATAGTTGAAAAGTATTTCTTTTATAATATTACTTATTGAATATACAAGATACCAGAATATTGCTTCCTAGTATTGTGTCGAAGCGCACTTTACACTCGGCTTCGCCTTATTAGATTTGTAAGTGAAATGTCAATATCATAGTTATACGTGTTCAACGAACAAAGTCAATTTTTCACTTCCGTTGTCTTTGAAAAATAAATGTAGAACAAAATATTTTCAAACTACCAAATAATATAATACGTGTGAGTTTGAGGGTAGTAGAACATTTTGTAGTTCAACTCCTTATTTACCACCGCTGCAACTGTTACTACTTTAGAACAGCAGTTTTCCTACTGCTGTGCTCTGGTTTGAAAGGTGTGGTCGATCAGACGATGAACCTTCCAATTTATTCCTCATGGATAATGCATTTGTAGTAGATGTCGACACTATCTGAGGTTGGCGGTAGTTACAATTTACTATCACGTGGTCTGCATACATGCAGCATGCATCATTCATGTTATTATAGTCATTAATTACTTACTTATAAAAATACATTACATTATTTTCTGATCTTCATTGCTGTACCTAATTCACACCCCATTTCGGGAGTGTGACTTGTAAGTTTACTATAATTTCGGCACTTACAATGACCACGACGTAATTTAAGATAATCACCGCATAAATCAAGTTTTAATTAATGAATTTAACTTCGACTTTGATTACCCAACTTAACGATTCAATATTTCTTGGGAGTCGGAGTGAAGGAGATCGCCGCGGGGAAGCCACGAATGAGCTATGGATGTCGTTAAACTTCCCAACTTCGGGTAAATCGAGAGATTGCAAACAAATTTATCTTCCTTATTTATATATTAGCATTGGTTTATTTATGTATTCGTAATTATATTTCTGTATTTTTGTTTTTGACGTGACCAAAACTTTTAGGAAGCATTACCGAGCAAGTAGTGGAAAATTGTTTGATAAAATTTAAATGGTGAATCCACATATTTATAATAACAATAATTTCTGCGAATTAAAGTTTCCCGAATATATACTGTTTGAACTAAAGATTATTTAAAACGGTTTAATTGCATAATAATATATGTATATTACATTAAAGAATGACAAAAATGAAACTTTATGGAAAAAATATTTAAAGCGTATTAAAGTAATTTAGTTTCACAGTGCTGTCGATAAAATGTTACGAATCGTTATAAAATACATAAGATACCAGTGACTTAATATTAAATTGGCACATAGACACATATTTACAATATAGAAACAGGTAATATCACACCGCATCGTATTTATATTATAATTATATACGTATAACAAATATTTCAATACTCCATAGATTTTTCCATCGTTGTCATACAATCGATTTTTTAATAAATTAAGCCAAAAAATAACAACACTTAAAGCCAAGTAAATGTTAAAGTCTTATTTTACTTACGTACCTATTATAACAATTTATATTGTTTATAAACAATTATCGATTCACAAAATAAACTAAATACGTGCAACAGATTATTTATATTAGTTTCGTGAAAATTTAATTCAATAACGTGACTTATTTCGTAGAATTTTAAAGATACGGATGATTACAACGACGAGAATTAAGACAATGGCTAAAGGAAGATGTCAATTCATTTAAAAAACCCGTGTCGATAATGATAATCAAAAGTGCAATAACTACAATCTTAAACTATAGGAGGGAATATCAGGAGGTATGAGAGATGATGTTTTACGCACAAAAAATTCCCACTAACGAAATCATAGCCAGGAAGGGGATCCGCGAGTTACTGCTATCTAACGCTAAGATATTAGTTCGTAATTCGTTCAGTCACTTTTAATTTATTTCACTGAAGGCACTTATCTCCGTAGTAGTAAAAACAACGTCCAAACCAACATTTCCATTCTGAAGCGAAGGGGGTTCCCCCTCCCCACAGCATCTGGAAGAGAAAAGATGGTTAATGACGCGTCATATGTCGCCCTAATGGTGCAGTCGTGAGCATCTTTTTATATGCTTCTCTAAATGCTCCAGGGTCGGCAGCGGATCGCTGGAATGTATTAAAAGTAATGGCCGTATTGTACACTCCATCACTGTAGTTAAATATTATTCGCGGGAAGGAAATATTACTTTTATTCGCACACGTTACGGGCATTTGAATATTTCGTTGTTTTATATCATTGAATACAAAAGAAATTCGTAGATATTCAAGCCCAATTTTAAACACAAAAAAGGTTGATAACAATAAAATTGCATGTAATAATGAAACAATAATTAATCGTAATTGATATAAAATATTAAATACGGTAATGAATAAAAAGTAACACTTAAGATTAACATTTTTTACTATTCAAGGTAATCGATTTTCAACATATTTTGATTACCTTAGATAATGCACAAGTTATATATTTTCTTTGATGCTGATGAATTTCAGCTTTTTCCTCAACATTATGTAGCCTTACCACCAAATAATATTTATTTTCGTATTGCAGTCTAAACGACTGCAATAAGATAAAATTTCTTTATGCTTCTGCGCATGGCGAAAAGTAATTGCCGCCTCCATCGCTCAATGGGTTCGTCTCATTGAAATCTGGGTAAACAGCGGGCCATTAAATTAAATAAATTCTCCAGGGAAAAACGACCTACTAAAACAAAAACGGTCTCACATTCAACCGTATCTATTAACGAAGTGAGAATTTACGTCGTTAGCCGGGTTTGCGCGGCGTTCCGAAGCTAAAAACACTTATGTGTACTTTGTCGAGTGTCGGGGAACGGTATTCCTATTTACAAAATTGTCATCATATTTAAATGTAATAAAACGGGAATTTTTCGTGGCTAAAGTAACGTTCCGCCCGACCTAACTCCCGGGGGAAATGCGGGAATATGTTTGGGGCAGACCTGGTGCTTTTAATGTTACGCTCAGTCCGTAAAGTGTTTTATTTCCGTTGTTAATAGACATCGTTTTGGTCATGATACCCGCGTATTCAAGTGAATGCCAGTAAAAGATCATCTTTACTTTGGTTATTTATCTATTGCTATGCTATTGTTTTCCGTCAACACGCATTGGAGAAACGTGTCGGAGTATGCACCATTCTTTCCCCAGTTGTGGGAAGAGATCCGTTCCCAGAAGTGGGACATAAAGGGGTTGCGGCCGGCCATTCTATTGTCAAGTATTTATTGTTAATTGTGATATATTTATATGTTTTACTAAATATATTTAGTTTACCTAATTAAATGTTCTGAGAACTTAGTAAGGAGCTTTAACAGTGAATGAAAAATATAAAATTAATGTATGCACGAAATCAATGTCCCCATACATAAAAGGTAACATACGGGAATTTTCCGCATACGAAAGTAACGTTTCACCCGGGAAAATTCCCACGGGAAATGCGGGAATGTTGAAGCTTATAGAGCTAGTGCTTTTAATATCACGGCTTGAGATTAAGTGTGTTATTTCCGTTTTTTAATAGACATCGTTACGTCGGATGGAGCCACCATTCCGCCCGCATTCAGCCCGCGCCAGGAAGTGATTAACTGCATCTACCTACTCGTGAGTGTGTTACGCCTTATAACGGTATAGGGATGAGTTGCATACAAACTTGCTTACAATTTTATGAATGGGTTTTGTTGTTTTCTATGTCATTTGTTCCTACTATGTTCATATTAATCGGTAGACTTGGGTAGACTTTACTCCCTAAGTATGCAATGCATCTGTGAACTCCAAAGTTGATAACTGATTCTGTTCAAACAGAATTTAAATCTAAGAAGTATTACTTATTGGTAGCAGTTATCATTTACCATCAGTTGGACAGTATCCTCGTTTGGTAGTACCATCAAAAATTGGCCTTTGTGTAATCTGTGGGGCTGGCTTAACATTACAAGCTTTCTAATCAATCCCTAATGCAATACCTATTAATTGTGTAAAGATACACTTCTGATCAGCTGGACATGAATGAGGTTTTCACAAACATACTCACTATTTTTACTAAACATGTAAGACGATATGTGTGGGCGACTCGCGACGTACAGTCGCACTGACATGCTGCGTACGTGCGGCGGTTTCGTTGCGACGGTCGCGCGACACCGCAGCGACAAATAGCCCTTGTGTGTCGCGTAGTCATCTGGAAACACGTGGAGCGTCCGCCAAGACGCGCGGAGCCCTTCGCTGTCCGCTCCCGATATATGTGTCTCTGGTGTTATCACTGGATCCTGGGAACGAGAAAGATATATCTTTTACTAGAGGTTTTGTTCGCGTCGAGGTCCGTGAATGGGTCGAACAATCGAAAATACGATTGTTTGGTCACTTTGTATTAGATTTATCGAATTTGTTAATTCATTTTGAAGGTCGAGTCGATAAGCCGGATAAACACATTAAATTGGTAGGTCTAGTTAGTATCTAGTAGTAAACCAGTTAAAGGTTATGCCTTAATCACTCCACTCATCATCTTGAAATTTTAAACATTCAGAAGTACAGAAAGGAATGTCTGTAAAAGAAGTATCTGCTATCCAGAAAAATGTAATATTTCCGAAGGAAGGGAAAATTAAATGCGTAAAAAGCCGTAGGTAATATGGTCTTATTGTACATCTAATGATATTGCTAAAACGATGGCAATATCACTAGATGTACAACAAATATCACCAACCAATGCCAAAGTGTTCCAACGCTACTTGTCAATTGACGTGCGTAATTAACATTTCCATTGTAAATACATCGGAAGCGGTCACTTAATTGCGTGATCTATACAGCTCGACACATATAACGGTAGGTACATTTAGGATATAATAGAACTATAGATGTTAGAACAGATTATCAAAAAAGTTCGAACTCCTTTTAGCAAGTTCGGACATAGAAGCTTAGGTACAATTTTGAGACGCGTATCTATAAATTGATTGTGAAATGTTTGAATTACTCGAGCATATTGTGTTTATTCAGTGTGTCTTGGTGTAGAAACTAGAACCAGTCTAGTGATATTGTGTTAGGTTACAGCTTTAGTTGTACGGCTTTAGTCATCTCTTCGTTTATAGTCCTGGTTTCTCGGCGGCTCTCTCTCTATACAGCTGTACACTGAGTAAAAATATCGACAGTAGAAATCCTCGCAGCATTCAAATCTCAAATATATCATTACACGTACGACAGTAAAACAAAGTTATCTTATTATTATTTCTCATTATTTTTTCTCGGATCATGGCTTTGATTACTAGTTAGCACGAAGCATTGTATGGTCTAAGTTTTACTTAAAACACAGTACAATCAAAAGTGAAACATTTTAAAGATTCACGCCTGGGCACGGTTCTCTTCCCACAACGGAGGAAGGAATGGAGCAAACTCCGTCACGCTGCGTACAACTCCAATACGTATTGGCGGAACTGATCAACCAGTATGCCGGATGTTTACAAACCCCTAAATGGACTCCGACGAGCTATAACGACTGCAATCCGTCGATAACTTCAGGGACCAACAGCTTAAAGAACAGACATGCATTAAAATACCACTATTGGTCAGACCCATCCAGTGGCTCGCCCGAAGTTGCTTATCTTCCGCGATCGTATGTGGTCTACACAAGCTGCTGGACTATGCGTGATTCAATGATCACTGATCGGTACCGATATTATACGACATATTCGTTGTAAACTGCCGATTATGACATAATTGAACCGGTAATGGACGAGCCAGATCCAATATTTCGCAGCTGATAAGCTGATAACATCGGCGCCATTGCTACGGTTATGACTCTGTTTGCAATTAACCTTCTTTTACGTGGCATTTGTTTGTGTTCCATTTATAAAAACCTTAAGCGGTTCAAAAGTCAGCCATTATACATACGAATATAAATATCTATATAATAGGATATTTATATGTGTGAGTCTGTTCGATCTAGGAGACTCTTTCTGCCTCATAATAGCAGTGGTTTAACTTTGATTTGAAAAAAGTTCAAAAGATATATGTAAAAAAATATTTCTTGTAGGACGGTCACCAACTGTCTTTCAGTTAAAGTTTTGATTGAGATTTAAAATTCATCCTATCTATAGCATGATCCATCAACACGGCCACATGAAGCCTCTCCCAGCTTCCAGCGAGGCGTGGCGGCCGCTAATGGACCGGAAGTGCGTAGGATTGAGTGCTCATAACTAAAGCGTAAGAATTACTGCCAAAGCTGGTAATTGATTGGGCTGAGAAATCGATTTAATCTCTTATTAGCTGTTATTGCCGCGTTACACACTACCAATGCCATGATTTATGATCAATTAATAATCTATAGATTGTGTTTCTTTTCGTGTATGAAATACGATCTACAGATGAAGTGGTTAGCTACTTAGTTTATCGATAGATCGTTACCTACTCAAACGATTATGAAATTTTGTACACACATTATTAGGGTTTATAAACGGTAAAGCCTATATTTTTTTACTCAGAAAAATTTCTCTATTCGTAACATATCTGCGTATAACGTATTTAAACTTAAAACCAACGCGAGAAAGTCTACAAATAAAAGATCCGAAAAATACACATTTTTTCTGTAATAAGTTAAAATGTCGATAGTTTTTATGCGAAATAATCTACTAATAATATATCGTTGCGAGAACTCACGTCAGCGAGTGAAACAAGGTCGTTCAACTAATGTTATTATATATTATATAAAGTATTATGTTTTATAACGTTTACATTGTTCCCGTTCGGAGGGAACGAGCAAGACATACTCGTCTGCTCATGTGAAGAGTTTCTAGTGGCTCTCCAAAGTGACCTCCTGCGAGACGGTATTTTTATTCACAATATAAATTTTAACTTCCACTGACCTACTAATAACTTATAATTTTTTCTTCGTCATTTACGTGCGGACCTGTGACGTAATTTGTGTATGCCAGGTGAAGCAAGAATCGCCTGAGGTTCTTAAATCTAGATCGTGTATTCACGACATTCATATGCCGAGCGTCGTTTATCTTACGGTCTCGTGGTTGTATGAAACCGAGTTGTTTGAAGCTGTGTACTAACCTAACCTTAAAACTGTGGCCTAAATGTTGCCGAACTTCATGCTTGAGCGACATGGAAGCTTGATGTCTCACAAAGGTCTCACGATTCCGTGATGTGAAGCTACTTAATGTGAGCATGAAGCAGTCAAGTATTCTGATCGAAAAGAAACACCTTAACTCTTTAATATTTAGCATTACACACAATCTGTAATGAGAACACAAGGAGAAAAATCCGAAATTAGGGATGTTTTGCTTATACTCGGCCTAATTATCGAAGAGGGTTCCCAGGCTATCAGCGTCGAAGACTTGAACTTTTGGTCTGCTTCGACTATTTCGGGAACGGGAACTTGAACGGGAACGGGGAAATGATTGAGGCAGTACAAAGTGCGCCGGGTCAGCTAGTACATAGTTACATAAAAAACCTTACATCATCACACTTCGGTGTCTTCTCCAATGAGTTCGGAAATTCCAATATATAAATTCACATAACAAATTCAGAGTAACATACTTGGAAGGCTGGGAGAAGTCATTCTCACTTCACCTCACTTCACTTGAAAGTTTAACTTCACGACTTGCTGCTAGTTGGAAAATTCTTGCAAAAGAAGGAAATTCCGCTTGTTAGCAGTCTGAATAGTGTGGAATGAAATGAGATGCCTTTTGTCGACTATGCTTGAGATTTTGTCATCTTACACTCTTAAGGAATAATTCCGCTCTTGAAATATTTTAATTATTTATTCTAAGAGTTCCGCAAGTTTGCTGCATACATAATTATTTTATGAGAATCTGAAATATTCTTTACTTGGGGTATTTTGGACTCTCATAGCATTAATAATATACTCGTACCTAGTAGAATATATATGATTTAAAATTTAATACACGTTCTAGTTTCATATTTTGTTCACCACATTAAGGAAGCTTTACATGCAAATGTTAATTATTAAAAATATATCGATATTATACTATTATTATTCTTCATTGGTTAAAAATACTTTAATTAGCATATGTACTTTTATTTGACACATTGTAACGTTTTTTTAGTTTTTTAATTTGAAAAAAAAAACTAAAATTTAAATTTGCTCAACATTTATGGCGAACTTATATGAAAATTGCGTACTCTAACAAGAGTGATGATTTATGAAGGTTCTACTATAATAGGCTGTAAAAGCGCTCAACATGATACCTCTAACTGAAGGCTTTAATTTCCTTTATCGACCCCAACCCTTCCCATTATCTTGTTTAATAAATTCCCCTGTAATAAAATGGAATTCGGATGATTAGATTTGAGTATAATTTTAATTAAAATTGACTTATTTCGCTGCGAATTCTGAAGATTCGGCTATATTTGAATTAGATTTGGTATATTCGAAATTGTCGCGTAATTAAATTTATAATTTGAGATTTAGAGGAAAAGCTATATTCATTAAGTTACAAAATAGAAGTACAATTTCGGTGTTCCGGTAAATTATATGTCCTTCTTAAATGGAAATTAAAATTAATGAACTTCCATATTTATAATGATACTCGAGAAGTTAACTTAAAATGCTTAAATGCTGAAGTATATTTGTTTGTGTAGTTGCATTTTAATTGAATTCGATTGAAATAAAACTTGCATTAATTAACTGTGGTTTATAAGATGTTTATAAGAATAACTTACAACCAATATTTATAAAGGTTTGGTGCCGAGACAAAAATAATTGCATACACACACTACGAGCGAAGGAATATTGAATGTAGTTTAGTACCAAGTCAAATTGATTGATATGGCGCGGCGTGGCACTTGAATTGATGGATTGCCTCGCGAGGTAATTGGTTTGCGGACTCCCGACCAGTATCTATTTCCATACAAGTATCTCTGATAGACAACGTTTTCGAGCGTTGTTTACACACATGGCGACCCGGGCACCATCTTTATCCTTAACTAAGTATAAAATGATTGGTATTCGACGTACCGACACCATTTTTGCTAGCAGACCACCTGATGGTAAAAGGTTATTACGGCCCGTGGATATATGTTAAGTAGATATTAAGACGAGATCAAAGTTCCTTAGGTCGATTACAAGGCTACCCCTGAGTTGTATATCTAGAGAGGTGAGGGTACCATAATCTTCACACCTGTATACAATAGCAACAAGAAAGCTGTTGTTATAAGTCAGAAAAATTCGGCGCAATGTACCTAAACTTTCTTACTAATCTATAGATTGCCCTAAAGTAGATCTATGGAAGAAATTAGAATTGAGTGATGCCCAATCTAGGTAGTGATTAGGTACTATCTCGTCAGTACAAACTCCGTATGTATGTAATTTTAACATTTTCAAAGGTTTTCATTTTAGAGCATTAAGATTTCCTAGATAAGGCTATGCAAGTAACACAAGAAACTACTACATAACGACTTAAATAAATTTCTTCGTTTCTTTCAATTAATTTCGCCATACTCCCAGCTTTACTAAATATTTTGGCCAAGTAGGGCTCGCAAAACATTTTTACAGCTTTTCTTACGAGCTTTCTAAAGGCATTCCTTATGTGTAGTTTGTTTTCTTTGTTTGTATGTCAGAAGCTCAGTTCTTTTACACTTTTTCGTTTATTTTGCACGTTTTGCACGGTTTTATTTGGCAGCTAAAAATAGTTTAGTAACTCTTGACTTGGCAAAGGCCGGGTTCTGGGTGCTTTATTTGCTTTCGAATGAAACTTTAAAAAATTGTCTGTGGTAGTAAACGTTACGTTTTGTACTATACTACTACGGTTTATATCTAATATGTTGTTAAAAATGTTTTCTGCCCAAATATCTGAAATTCCATATCTAGTGAATCTAAGTGTAACGATTTTCTTTTTATGTAACAAGTAAACCGTAAAGAATCCCGAAATATGTGATGAAATAATTACCTACATATGATTTTGAATTAACAATCTAAAAATATACGTTTTAAAACAAAATTAAACTTAACAAAAAAAGACAAACAATCAGTTTTATTCAATTATTTCTCACCTTTAAATTACTATATCTACTACTTACAATTTAGCTGCGCACGTAAGTACCAAAATGTAAAAGTTAATTGCGTTACAATTTACATACATTTAAATAAAATTTGTTACATATTTCCACTTAAAATACACGAAGTAACGAAAAATAAACAAAAATACCTTTCAATGCCGCTAGTGGCAGCGCTCGCTTAGAGTTCATTTCAAAATCACTCACGTAAAATAACGAATTCAATGACATACTTACGCCCTATTTTCAAAGTTTAACTTTAGCCTATTTCCAAGGCAGAATTTCCCGTACTTGTGCAGACTACGAAACAGAACCACAAGCATATGGTTTTTCTTACACCGCAAGCGAGTAAGCGATTAACTATACTCAACGATATTCATTAAATCTCAAATTACCGGTATTGATAAACAAATCATTACCTTCACTATACTATATAAATAAAATAACATTTTGCAAGCTTTTCAAGGAAGCTCAAAGGTTAGAATTTAAGTTGTTAGCGGTGAGGATGGAACCTAGGATTGTAAGGTCCGAAACAAAAATCATTGAATAGATGGATCTCGTCATCTAAGCTCTCAAAAGTATCGTCTATATTCATCGCTATTTAATTTATAAATTTATTTGAGATGGAATCCATGACATGTGTTCATGTATATAAAGGAAATATTTGGAAAAAGTTTGGAAATTAATAAATGCGCACCAATATTTAAATGAGCTGCATTTTAATTTTCCTTTTTTAAATTGCTGCATTTTAAATTTAATTTGACAAGATAGCGTATAATTTATCGAGAAATATTCTACCAATGATATTTGAAAAAATCTACCGATACATTAGTTCCCATTGCATCGATCGTTTGATCGCCGGCGGTGAGACCACTGTTACCAAACCTCGTACTTTTGCAGACTACGAAATAGAGGCAACGGAATTTTATTCTAGATCCGTACGTTCTGAACGTCACATTAACTTCCTACTTCCGAAAATTTCGTCGAACGAAATCGTATCGTCTATTGATTGATGTCACGCGGCTTTTGTGCAGAGTAACCTTTCACCTTTGTGAATCTCTATGTATCTAACAGCCTATCTGTGTATAAGGATTTTAAAAATTGCGAAAAACGCGTAATTTTTTTAGCTGTACGTTCAAATACTTTTAAGTAAACTTATGTACTAAGTAACCTAGAGTTTTAACAAACCGGTAATAAACGGATTTCATATATTTTTACACTCATATAATCTCAGACTCGTAAAAAATCGTTAGTTAAAGTCTCGTCTCAGTTATGTGACTCGGAACGCGCTGTGTGCCGAACGCGTAATGGAAAAGGCTTTACGGGTATTGTCACGTCATATTTGCCACCATTATGTTCCGTCACGAAGTATAATTTCGCGTCTTCCTGCGGAAATGTGAAGAAAATACGAGGTATTACCGATCTTAGTGACGGTGTTTGCTCGCTCATCAATATTCATGAACACAAGGAATGGAGGTGAAGGGGGACTATGAACAGTATTTTTTCTTGAAATCAAAATATGTTTTATCTTTCTTTTTTATAACCTTGTTATTATCGTTACCATGTTAGAATTATAAAGGGTTTTATTAGCAGCGAGTGTATCGCAGTAATATCTTTGGAACCAACACCGTGTCTTTTTATGCTCTGAAAATATTTATGTGTACGCAATTGCATGTTGATCGCTTGAGTAGTTAAGGCGTTAAAGCAAGCATATTGAAGTTTGCATTAAAAATATTAATTACTGAAAATATAGTGGAATTTTATATTTGTGTATTTCAAAACCTAGAGTTGACGTGACGATAATTGTTTTGATTATAGAGGGATTCGAATTGTATTTTAACTATGCTTAAAGGGATCTATCGATATAAATATTCGTTTTCTTTTATGTAAATGAATATGTATGTTAAAAATGCTTATGCTTTAAGTTCTAATAGTCAAAAAATAATTTTAATTTCGTTATCTAAATAAGTAATATTTGGATAGATTTGAAACGGTAAAATAACTGAATAGATTTTAAATGAATAATCTAAGTTTTCTTCTAATAAAATCTACTTGCATAAAATGTATAATATAAAAAATGGTTTTACGTTAAGTTTTAATCTACATACATATACTCGTATGTATGTATCTGCTAATAATACGTTCGATTCATCAACGCGTATCTGTATCTTTTATTGTCCCTTTGTGTATATTGTTAATAAACCACATAAAGGTGAATGAAATCGCTATATTGGTTTTCTATTGTTTATTTTATGACATCACGTGTGTGTAATAATAAAGCAATAACAACAAACACGAAACAATAGTGTTCAAAGAAAATTGAATAAAAATATTGTTTTTGTTCGAAGTGTATTTTTCTATTTCAAGCCTAGTCGTTTAATCCTTGTCGAGTAAGTTTGTGAAAACTATAAGCCTATTAAAATCTAAATCTTAGCCAAATTTGCTATTAAATTTGTATTATCAGTCTTTCTAACTGTCGTATCATGATGCCGTAAAGCTACATCTTATATATTGAATAGTAATAGGGCTACTATGCGGAAATCATAATTATATTTATGTATTATGGCATACATTCGTTATTTCCACACCTATTCCTGCCTTATAACAGCACTGTTCTTGCTGCTGTGTCTGAACTAAAGACTTGACCGTGGACTTAACAGGCCAGGAACTTAATCAAGGCATTCCAAGTAAGTCCTCAGAGGTAGCAACGCGTGGTCGTCCTGAAAAAAAACTTCAATTATCTTGGATTGATCACATATGTCCATTGGCGGCAGTGACTTACTGTCAGGTGGACCTCTCGATTGCTACAAGTTTAAAAAAAAGTATATTTTTTTTTTAATTACTAGCATGTCAATACATACTAGCAATTTTGTTAACCCCTCCAGCTAAGCTCGAAGGCTTG
>DWGW01000134.1:0-18824 GCA_018247775.1 Udranomia orcinus
AGTTTTAAACAATTTTATTTTTACTTTGTACTCAAATATAAAACGATTTTTATTATTTATATAGAATATCGTGGCTACCTGAAAAAAGTTATCGATTTTTATAGCTTACTGAATATCTTCTAAAATTGATTGAATTTATTTTCGATATTCATAACAGCGAAAAAGCTTAAGTATTACCAGTAATTATATGTTATGTGTCCAAACATCGTTGTTTGAAGCTCATCATAATTATTGTAACATTAAGTCAACATTAGTTTGAATACATCTGATAACGTGTGAAATGAACACGACGTATTTAAATTTAAAAAATTAGCTCAAACGTGCGACTAACCATTTCTACGATTGCCTTGTAAATTAACTCTGAACGATTGATGGCAGTCGCAATTAAAAACTAGCTTACCGTTGACAAATACGCTTGAGCGTTTCTTAAATTGGACCAAAGAAACATCTCGGGGCTGCGTAGCTCACAATTAATCAATTTCAAAACTGGGGCACGTTCATATTTTACAAGACCCCGACGATCAATCGCTCTTTGTGTGGGTCTAATACACGTCGACACTCGGCTCTCCGCCGTTAATATGGTAGCCTTCGTCAAAACAAACATAATTCAGAAGGCATGTTTCCATTTATTCTTACAATAACATTCGAACCGCTGCGTGTGATCGAACGTAGGCTTGGCTTACGCTTTGGCTTCGGTAAGAGTTTACGTATTTGCGACACCGACGACATTTACCTTAAATCTCAACGCAAACATTACACGTCCATCTAAAACGAATCGTGATTGCATTTCACCGGAATTTCCAAACATAAACAGCGCGTACATACTCCACATGGTATACATTCAAGAAATAATATTAACCAGTGCCGCACACAATGAAACGTTAATAAACTATGTTGACGTAGCGAGCGGTGTGTGAAAAATAAACATAATGCCCAGCCAGCTTAGTGCATTTGCTAAAGTTATCTCTAAACCACTCCTCGAAAGTAAAAAGTCAACAGTCGTATTATGTTTTGAGTGACGCCACATAACTAACGATGTTAATGTTGTCACAAAAAGTTTTTTCGACAAACTCTAGACAAATAAAAAGGCGGAGAGTTTATTGAATTATTTATGACTCTTTTAAGAACTGTGCGCGCGGTCGTATTTTTTGTACCAGAAATGTTACATACTCATATGATATTTAACTTTTTTATTTTATGTATTACCAGAGCGTTAGGGCCACCTGATCTTAAGTGGGCATTGCTAAAAATATTCCTTTTTATTCAACCTTACATTGGTTTGAAATATTATATTAAGTTATGTGTTTATCCATATCTTAATAACTTCGATAGGTATAAGATCTTTATTAGCTTCTATATTTTATATCAATACTAGTTTTAGCTAAGAGGGTTTAACTATAAAATACATTTAAAACCTTATATTTCGAAGGCAGAAGTATAACTGAATGGACGATAATACTATGTCTCGATCGTAAAGTCCTTTGGAAACCTTTGAGCTTCCACCACTTGTATTTCTAATTGTAGTATAGAAATTGAAAATGTTGGTGAGAACCCTAGTTTCTACTACTATAAAAAGGTTTCAGTTAAGGAAAAGTAGGTTTTCTTTACAACGGAAACCTGAGAGTGAGAGGCCAATAGAAACATACAGAACTCAAGCACCTACTTCAATTAAGACCTGGATGTATTAAAGTTGTTACTTGATATGTGCAAACCAACAGGTGGGCTCGTTTCGTTGCCAATTCGTTACTTCGTTCTTCGTTACTTCACAAGTAAAATTTCTGACTCTGGTCAATTCACCTCGCATTGAAAAGGCTAATTAAAAATTCACTCTTCTCCTGCCAGCGTTTTCGATCGGGTTTTCGAGTACAATTCGAATGAACTTTCATAATTTACAACTTTTGGAGTAGCTTTGGCTCGAAAGAGTTCGTTGTTTATTGACTGTTCCGTGGACGGCGTCCAATCATCGCTCAAGTGGCAATAAATTATAAACTTAACCTTGGCCACGTTTGTTTTGGTTAACCGTTTGTTAATAGAAGTGTATGCCATATGTGCATCGTGAGAACTGTACTCACTTTACTTTTTTGTGTGTAGAGACCATAGACTATAGACCATAGATATCAATAACTTCCTACGATACTGATTGTTTGTTCTGTCTGAATGTAAGAGTTAAACATCGCAAAAATAGTAGCTATTTTATATTTTAGTAGTAATCGCTATTTTATAACATCGTTAATACAAACGAAAATATATACAATACAATAGTCATTTGAAATCAACTGTTGTAGAAATCTTAATTTGGTGGGACAATATACAAACTATTTGAAAATGAATCCTAAATTCCTAATTTTCTAAATTTAATTGAATTCCTAAACTTGGACAGGTACTAATGCAATTTACTCACATAAAACCCGAACCATTTCAATAACTCGTTACATAATGCTGTTGTCCGAATTTCAATCATCGTTCATCTCGAAAATTTCAATATTGCTGCCCATTCCGAACTCAATTTCGGTCCAAATAAGACTAATGAAGTTCCATTCCACAATTCCACGCGTTATCCACATCAATGAGGTAAACGCATTATGACGGATTAAGCATAACTTTAGTGAAAACAGTTCTTTTGTCGTTGGATTTGAATAGTGTCTATGGCATATAAATGTTTTATTTTATCGAACTGCTCTATGGATAGATAATGGCGCCATCTTGTTTACATACCGTATGAATATAGTACCCTATCTATTATCTTACCCTATCTACTATATTATATTATTTATGCATTCAAATCATTGCCTAAATCTGGTTAAAATCTTTTTCAATAGTTATGCCAGTTCAAAATTTTAGTTTTGTCATAACTACGCTGTGATCATAAAATGGTCAGAATTACCCATGAGATGTTCCAACACCATAAAACTAATTTTCGGTGTTAATATTTCCTTTAGGAATATTGTGTTGTAAAACACTGAAACACATCCGTTATCATAGCCCGGAGCGAATTTATTGGTCGTCCCGTAATCTACGTAATATATTTATAACATGTGTCGCGTATCTTATCGCCGGCTACTGCATCTTATTATGAAGATATTTTTATCGCTGCCCTATAAAAATAGTGATTGGAGGGCTTACAATGTTTAACTAAAAGGAAAACGTTGCTCAACCGGTATTGGTTCGGCTATCACTTGCGCCGCAATAATCTTATCTTTCCCACCATTTATCCTTTGGAGTTTAAAAATAGAACTGCGGAGAAACTTAGGTACTATAGTCATAGTATTTTAATATAAGCCTTATGGAGTAGTCTTATAACTTTTTGGCACCTAAAAAAATTAAAAGGGCAATAAAAATGATTAAAATAACTCTCATGTGTTTATTAGATACTTAGCTTTTTCTCGCGTTATAATACACACTAAATTTCATCTAAATCGCTTTAACGGTTTAAGTATGAAACGATAACAGATAGAGTTACTTACTTACTTAATTTATAATATTATTATGGATAATTGTCCTATCCCGATTTCATAGAAAACATTTTGTAGACGCAAACAAAATATAGAAACTTAACATATCAATAGATTTACTTCTAGATTATTCATAATACTTCCGTGTATCAAGAATGAAATAGACTACATACAATAGTCACATCCCACACATTGTGAGCGACCCACTCCAGCCAACGGATGTTTTTATCAAGTGCAATTTACCCAAACTAATTTGGACACGTCCAATATGACGCCAGGAACCAACCGTATTATAAATATAAACTAAGGCGATCGCTTAACCCTTCTGGTTCAACTGGAAATATATTTCTTTTTCATCTCTACATTTTAAATCTTAGTCGTAGACGTTAAGGTTCAAAATAAATGTACATATTTATAACTAATTGTTCACTGCCGTGTTGTTGCTTGATATATTCAATTGTATTCCTTTTCAATTAAGGGTATTGATTCTTATTGTAATTTTGGAGGAAGTGTCAATAACAATATGTGTTGATGTCAGTCATAATATTTGTTTTTCAAGAGCAATTTATTAAAAGGTATATTTGAGAGTTTGTTTTCGTCAATTTTGTTTGAAGTGTACTTATTATTAACAAGTATTATTACTGATGTATACTAAAAGCACTATACTGCACTTGTTTTTATTATTCGATTTGGAATAATGTATTATTTCGTAAGATACTTAATGCCCATCTTTGAAAAGAAACTACTAGCACAATACATAGGAGTAATTTTAGTAACTCCAGCTAAGCTTGTGTTAGGAGTGGGTTCACGTTAATAGTGCAATGTGGGAGTGAGGATCGAACCTACGACCTATCGATCGCAAATCCAACGCACTACACTTTGGGCTATATCCGTTTAAATTAAAAAAACGTTCCGACTCATCCGAGCCAAATTATTGCGCCTGTATAACCAGAGTCCTATAAACGAAAAAGGAATAGTTTTCTATTAGTAAAATTTATAGTGATTTTTTCTGTTCGTCTTACGTACTATGAATGTATGTGAATGCGATGAGCGTCTGTGGGATATTTAAACGATACACAATCAATCTGAAGCAAGTGTTACAGTTAAGATAACTTCTTAGCACGTAAATTAAATAAATATATCAAATCCCAACACATGTGAAGCTATTTCATGTGAACCTACGTTCGGATGTTTTATAAAATTTTGATTTAAAAATTCAACTAAGAAATTTAGCTGGCCTTATTACCGAGACATAAGGTTTAAATTCAAGTAACAATTCTCGGAACACAAGTGTAGGTAATTCTGGGAGCTTTGCCGAGACAAGTTTAAGAGTTTCAAATCTTACTTTGACAGATGTTTACAGTCTCTTTAATACAAATAAATATTGTGAAGTTGTTTACATTCGTGCAAGAGGTCGGGAAGTGTCGTCCGCTACTCAATCAAATGCACGCGTTGGGATAATTTGATTTCGAAACTAAACGAAAATTATAGATATACCTACATTATATAAACACTGAGATAAATATAATATGGATTTCAAAAATCATGAAAGTTTGTTTATCAGCAGAGATATTTTTTTTGACTTCGTCCAAGTTCATCCAAATATTGTATGTATACCCAAATATTTGTTTAGTATTAAACGTTAGACACTAATTTATTTTGATTTGAGTCTTTTAGATTTTCTGATTTATTATGGCCACAACAAATTGTGGAAGTCGGTTTGTAACGTAGCAAGTATTATAATACCTATAAAAACCTTTAATATATACCGTGGGACCGATACGTGATATTTCCACCCACTAAAAACCCATCGGTGGCCTTCTGTCCTTCGTGGTACCAAGAACCTCTGAGGGATTGTGCCTCTGAGTACCCGCCAGTCCTTCGCCTCGTCTCTTGGTGAGACTCCGTGGCTCGACCCAACTGGCGCCTTTATGAGACCACTCACAACGACCTCCATGGCGGAGTCTTAGATTAGACGGATCGAGCTCCCACTCCCACCGCACCAACTCCGGAATCTCTTTTTGGTTGCTTAAGTCCCGCAACTACAGGGACCAATCGTTATCGTCACTAACTTATTAATATCGGTATATAACAAATTGATACATTCTAAATCACTTTTCTTTGTTACAGATGAGACACAAGCGAGGAACATGAAAATCAGTGGTGTGGAGACTGGATACATCTTAAATTAGCCTTAATATGTGGGAGTAGCTGTTCGGAATGGGCACGGTTGCCGTTGTCACGTCTCTCCTGGGACTCTTTTGTTTAGGTAAGTCCTTAGACTTAATAGGTAGGTATTAGGCGTCAGCGCAAAAGTGACCTAACATTAAGACAATTACTATGAAAACTATCTTAACGTAACCTAACTTAACATTAAGACAATGACTATGGAAATATGCAACAATGTTTATTTTTTTATGGAAATTAAATCTAATGTTAAGTAATGGTAAAAGTTTATTATTTGGAATCTAATTTAGATAAATTAAACTATAAGAATATGGAATAGGATGTAATAACACAGAATTATTGTAAGCGATTCATTTTAACGAACTAAATTTTTATATGAGAATTTAGATAGAGAAAATATTTATTTTCCATTAATTTTAATTAAAAATAGCGCAAACTCTTCTACGAAAAAATCGGCGCTTATGGAATTGTATGTATTATATGTATGTGTAATATGTGTTACGTAATTTTTGTGTAATCTTACATAGAACTTCTTAAAATGTACTTTTAATACTAGTAATGAATGTTACTTTTAATAATATTGTATTCAATTTATAAAATTGTTTTATCATAACAAAAAAGTCTGTAGAGGTAGAGCCTATGTCGCCACTAATGCAATTTAGGGTATGCCCTAAATTCGTAAAATATCTCAAGTGATAGTTAGGTCATGCCCTAAAACCCCGTGGCGTGGTTAAGTAAGTGGAAGTACCTGCTCTAATTTTTATCGCGGTCATTATCTACTTTATCTTTTCTACGTAAAAAAAACATAATTTCCTTTTTCAACACCAAATATCAGATATATGATTAAAGCTGTCTTGTGTTACTTTGAAGTGATATTGTGGAACTATCATAAAACTATAGGTACTAATTACTACACTATTTTTACTTTTTCCAAAAAGAAAATGTCTTCATTTTTTTGTTGCTGTTTAATTTTAAAAATATATTTAAAAGTTCAAAGAAAACGTTTCTTATCAATTACATCGAAGTATCTAACTGTAAATAAAATTTAGGTAAACACAGTCGTATTGCCGCCAAGTCTAAAAAAATATATAGAATAGAGAGATATATAATGTATCTTTTTCTCGAAACATTTCATATGTATTTTTTTAATATCGATAATTTCTTCATGATTTGAATCTGAATAATATGAAAGAGACTAAAATTTTGGGAACTCGGTTACTACATTTAGTGTGATATTAAGTTACCATAAAATACTAATACACCAAATAAAACAATAAATGTTACGCGTAGATTTAAATTTAGCTATACATAGGTAAAATGCCGATTTTACTATATCATGAAAGTTAACAAATTTCAAGTATATCGTTAAAGTACTCGTTATCTGTAAACTTACTACTTACAGATATTGAATACTAAGTACACATTTTCTATTCTGTTACATAAATCAGGAATACCTATACGAAACGCTGTTTTCATGTTTGTGAAAGAGATTGGAAAGCAATCTTAATTGAATATCGATCCGCGGTCGTCGGTAGGCCACTCATCTTCATATGAATGATACATACCTTTTATGCGAGATTGTTAATAACTCCGATCTATAGAGACCGCAGGAGCCTGATGGTTTGATTAAAACGAATATATAGGATAGATGTTAGACTAAAGTTTCCCTGAAGCATTGATCATTGGAACTTTGATTCTATGACAGATGTACTGTCTCTTTAATTAGTAGTCAATCAACTTATTTATAACTAGTCTTACATAATCGACTTAATTATGTGCTAAAAATGTTTAAAGTCACAACAAGCAAGTAACTAATGCATTATAGCATTATATACTCGTACATTTTTTAGCATAGTTATAAATTTTATGAAAGTTATAGTTAATGCAAAGAATAAAACTACAGGATACTTACGTTCCAACGTTTCTATTCGAATAACAGGCAAATTTGGTTTCTTTTACTATAATCTTTAATTTAATTTCTTCTACTATAATTTGATTTTTCTCACGGATAATAAAATTAGGACACATCTACACTAGTACACTCGTACATTAAGTTTTAAAATCAAAATAAATTACAGGTTTTTAAATATATATTTTTAGTACTAATAGAGTAGACATCTTAAGATTGGAAGTAAACGTTCTAAAACGCATATTCTCTCAAATTTTAAAACTAATTGTTCTTATTACACGAACATTAAAAGTAGGCCGAGTTTATATATGTTAACTTAAAAAATAAATAACTCCATTATTTATATAAAAAATTATACAATGATTGTCATCCTACAAGTCATACGTAAAACTTACCTCATACCCCAACGGAGGACATTCCGTCGCAAGCTAATTAGTTACCCAAGTTATTCCACGGTATGCTTAAATAAAAATAACGAATTCATGGCGAGTCAAGGTTCAAGCGCTAATAGCTCGCCCTCACCCTCCGAGGGGTATTCCCCTATTCGATATTTAGTGCCACACCGTACCATCTTAGATTTGTAGCACCACTTAGCAAAGCCAGAAGTAAGCGTCGCTCCAACAATATTGCCTCAATTTGTCTCTGGTTCGAACGAAATTGGAGCTAATTACAGGAAGTATCTGATTGAAATAGACTCGGGGGATTGGAACGCATTTGGCATACTGTTTTGATTTAGGTGCTGATACAATGACGCAATTGCTGTAGCTAGATACCTGCTTTGTACGCAAATTCATTTGAGTCAGTGAAATACCGTTTCATATAAATTTATTGAGAAAGATACGACCAAGATTGTATATATATTATATTTTGTTTGGTTAGGTTTTACTACTTTTCCTGTCTTAGTCCCTGTCTGAGTGTATTTTTTCTCAATAGAAACACACACATATATATAATACAATAATACAATACAAAACACATATAATACAATAGAAATATACCAATAGTAACTACTGGCATGTTAATTCTATACTCCAAGTAAAATCAAATGCCATCAAAAACGTAACTTTTAGAAAAAAATCTCGCAACTCAGTTCCTCTACTGTAAAAAGTTGAGATGTCCATACCAAAATACCGAGTCGGTTAATCTATTCAGTCTCTACTTAGAGTCCTTCTGTCTTAAATATTACGTAATTAGCTAATCTAACAACATCTTATAGAGACCATATAAATATTTAAAATCTTTTATGTTTTAAATAAATAGATTGATTTGGTACTCGCACTAAACAATTTAATTTAATATAATATTTATTAGTCGTGAGATACAGCGCGTTTTCATGCGATGCCCATCTTTTCGTGGTAGTAACTTTAAAAATACCAATTTGTTTATATGTGACAAAGTTCAAGCCCATGTTTTCGAACTCGTATAATGACGCCCTTTGGTCCTTTTAACGGAGAGGAGCGTTACTTATTGACATAGCTCATTACGTTAACAAAACACACATGCGCAGTCGCATCTGCCCGTATCGCATATTTTACAATTAACTCGATTCCACAGACTACTAAATTCCGAACGCTCACTGCCTCATTTACCCTAGTACGCTTTATGTCAGCGATTGAATTATTTTAGTCTGTACAGTGTCGGTACATAAAAAGCACCCCAGGCGGTTATCAAAGCGTAAAGAAGTTAAGCTAATGTTAAACGACGCCTATCTTTTGTGTCTAATGCGTGATGGATGCCGCGTGAAATACGGCGAAAAAAAGGAATAATAAAAATAAACAGAACCGATCGCGCGGGGCACTTCACAATAGGCGCAATATTGTACGTCATTGTGCTCAATGAGATATTTGAAAAAATATCCATATCTCCTCCGATCTTGGTACAACGAAATTGTGACTTTTATGAGTATCGTAACTGTGACCAGCTTTATTGTAAAGTTTGAATGGGTGTTTTAACTTACATAGATTTAGATTTTTGGATTTTTATAAATAACGAACGGAAGTAGAAAAACGCGGGTGCTCTTAAAGCGATTGGTCGAGTGCCGATTTTTTAACGTGATCCCAATCTAGAGGTTCTTAATGCAGATGTCACACGGCTAATAAGTAAATGTTATCGTAAGAGCGATCGCTAGCAATATTTTTTTGCCGTGTCTCCGAGCCGATCAGATAGCTTTCGGTTTGCAAACTATACCCTTTTATCTCTGCGCCGATATATCTTATTAATAGTGACGGTTCGGAGGCAAATAAAGAATGCTCTGTTCGATTTACTACGCATTCGGTTGGTCTTGTCATCGTATATTATCACGAAATGTACGCAAATCGTGATGCGTATAAAGGCGATGGATGACAAAGACGAAATTAGATAAAACATGTGGACGTATTTGTACGCTTAAACGTTGCTTAAACATATGCCTAAAAGAATTAAATATCGAACAAATGAAAAATAAATAAATACATAAAAAATATAATACGTATAAAATTAGAAATAGGTAATTTAAACGTAGTTTATCTGGAGAAGCTAATTGATTAATATTATTTTTTGCAATCAGAATATAATTCTCCGGATTTAAGATTAATTTAATGGTTTTATAAGATTTAATTTTTTATTAATATTTGAAATGACGGCTACTTTTAAATAGTATCTATGTTCCATTTTATTATTTCATCTGCCCACGTGCCCAACTTTCAAAACATGCCAAAAAGAATAGGGTTGCTTACTACAAATAAAAGTAAATATATGATTTTAAGAGCGCATCTTACTAATACATACGTAAGTCTTATAGATAGAAGAATAAAAGGATCTTTAGTTGTTGAATTAAAAAAATGAAGAAATACTAGTATTGTAAATAAATTATGTCATTCCGGGTATTATATACGAGTATACCCTTATTCTCTAAAATATGATGATACTTAGCTCCATAGTCCATAGTTAGCTGTAACAAAGTTAATTTATAATTAAAATATTTCTTTCGATTTATACAATATTTCTTTACCTTAAATTTAAATTGATTTTTTTAATAATATACGACCCGCTCAAATTCTAAAACAGATGGCAACCCTAGCAGCTGACGCCGACGCGTTTCCGTACTCCATCGGCGTTAAACTTTCATAACAAAACTTCGCCTGTCAAAACTAAACTCGACGCATATATACGAAAGTTACGAACTAGAAAATAAAGGAAGACAAAGAAAGTTTAAAGCTGGCGCGTCCGAATTCATTTCGGAGGTGTCAGCTGTCGCCGAGATAACCGGCGAAAGGAGACACTGTGTCAACAATTTGTCTCGACATTTGAATAGTTTACAACACAAACATTGTAACACAAAATTCATATTAGCCTAATCCGTCCTTCCGTAGCGATCCAGACCACATGTGTGGAGCGTGTTGATTTTTTTTGCGTCGTAAAATCGTAAACGCTAAGTGCTATTTCATTAACCGTGACATTCCGGGGTCTTGTGTATATTTTAGTGTGCCGTTTTTGTTCCCGAAATGTCTCTGAAACGACTCGTGCTCATAAATCCTATGAGTTGTTTCGCGTTTATATGTAATACGTAATACATAATATACGCTCGTAAAAATGTTTTTCTTTACTTCCAATAATATCAATAGTACAATTAATTTCAATCACTCATCTAAAAATATCAAATTTTATTTTTTTATTTTGCGGCCGGTTTAAAAACAGTATTAATCTTCATAAAACAGAATTTAATACACACACATATACAACTCAGCGTGACTCGGGAACTCAAATCAATAGAATACAAATGAATGCGTATTCCAAGTAACTCATTACAGCGCCCAATGCACAGCAGAAACAACTCGAGATCGAACGTAATAATGGCTCAGGGTCATATTCCAGAGGGGTCCAATATTGAACACGTGTACAAAGTTCAAAAATCATGATTGCATCCTAAGGGAGCCAATCACCGTCATTAGAATTAGATATTCCAAATTCAAGCGGTCGAGTTACAAGGGGTGACAGTTACGAACTCTCGACATTTATGGGACCTCCGTTGACGTGAAATTAGGTCCTTATACTGAGTTAATATTTTTTTCTGGAAAATGTTCTTTAGTGCTTAAAGACGAATTCTAGTTAAATAGGATACTACTGCATCCTGAGCTGGCCAATCACCGTTATTAGAATTAGATATTCCAAATTCAAACGATCGAGTTACAAGCGGTGACAGTTACGAACTCTTGACATTTATGGGACCTCTGTGGAGGTGAATTTAAGTTGTTATACTGAGTTTATTTTTTTTCTAGGATAGGTGCCCTTTAGTATAAGCGACTTCTAGTTAGATATAATAGTATATTGCGCCCTAATATAGCCAATCACCGTCATAAGAATTAGATGTTCTAAATTCAAGCGGTTGAGTTACAAGGGGCGACGGTTACGAACTTTTAACATTTTAAGGTACCTCTGTTGACGTAAAATTAGGTACTTATGCTGCGTTAAAAAATTCTGGTTTATTTATTAATACCGTGATATTATTACTGATGTATCACTAGACATTGACTTAGTACGGGTGACAATTATGAACTCTTAAAACATTATGATACTCTTTTGACCTAGGTTAGAAGTTTTTATCTAGTTTCTAGTACTCTTATACAAATAGAATCCCTTTAACTAGTTAAAAATATTAAAGGAATTTAATATTATTAGGCAAGTTATAGATAGTACTGTATTTTACGTTTCAAGACAATTACATTGTCATCTTTAAAAATTCTGAAATATAAAATCCTTATTTGAAACGGTTTTGTATCTTATCCTTACTTTAATATTCTGAAGGAAATTTTACCTAGTACGAGTTTCTTAAAAAAAGAGTTATATAAACAATGTTTACAAAGAAACCGACCAGATATAATCGTTTGAACATGAAATCGCACACATTGCGCGGGCGTGTCATTATCGTGTCAGGTAAGAATAGGATTCTCCAAAAAGTGTAACATGTAACGATCAAAGAGATTCCAACAGACGTTTGATGTTAGTGCGATGTCGACAAATTTGTGATTCGACGCAAAAGGCTGATCGAGAACTCTTTTGAACGCGCGGTGTTAAGACGACTATAAACCTAATTTTCCCAATCCCAATCGCATGGAGCGTAAACATAGTTCAAACAGGGCCATCAATTCCAGACCGACAAAAAAGACGTTACGACTCGGCCCAAACGCCGAGCTCGTGCGTTGAGACGGCCAAACGTCGGTTTAAATGCGAAAGCCATGTCTATAAGAGTTTTTTTATTTATTTTCTATAGCGACGCGTGTCAACATGTGCAAGTATAAATTAGCGGGGGACGCGCGCACCCTTGCGAACTTTTTTTCAACAAAGATTTTGAACAATAGACCGTAACTACTCGCGTGCGTTGAAAAATCACTCCCTTTGGCGTTGCTGTGTCCCCGATAGCAACTTTTCGATTTGCTTCATTAATTTTGTGCTTTATTATAAGTTGGATCCAATATTAAAAATAAATCTATGTCAGTATATAAATAGTTAGTAGTGTTTTGTTTTGTGTATTGGTGTTTTGTTTTGAATGAATGAAATCCAAATAACATAGGACGTGCCTGCTACTAATGAATACATTTTTTTAAAAGTATCATACCATTATTACTACAAGACAGACTTTGCAAGACATTGGGTGCCTTGAGCGAAACAAAACGACTCTTAAACCGTAATAAATCTTATTCTGAAACTGATTTATCCTAAATATATGGTTACATTGCACTATAATAACCATAATTATAAAGAAACCAACTCAACGCTAATCACAATATGTCACAATATTGTAAAAATACTCCCTTGTTATACTGATCCTTGATTGAAAACCAGTTTTGGGTCAAAAAAAAGTCTTGAAGGACGGGGCAGCTGTGACCAACGTCCACAGAAGAAGTAACACGTGTTTATGCAAAAACGAACGTATCTTTTACACAGGAAGTTCGCGACAATTCTGTTTATGTTTTTATAACCTTTAATATTAGAAACGTTCTTCAATCCTTAGACATCCTTCGACAAAAAAATAATAGTAGTCTATTAATTTTTTACATCTGATAACATTGATATTATAATCACTGTTTTAAAATTAATAGTGGTGAATATATTAATTAAGTAAAACACTCGTTGAAACCATAGACCAGAGAGAGATATATTGCACAGACACCTTATATCTATATCTTGGTACAGACTATACAAAGACCTCATGGTAAGGCGTAAAAATTTAAATACAAATTCAACAATATATTTAAAACTATTTGTTAATACAGATCTTAACAAATAAATATGTAATATAAATAGATAACAGATAAAGAAAAAGACAAGTGTGAATAGCGATGATCGGTTCAATTATTCAAGTTTATTGACATTCTTCAGACCTCTATTTAAGTAGCAAAATTTACGACCGGAGAAGGCTGTCCTATAAGACGGTTCGAAAACCTCCTTTTATTAATACTATATATGCATATTGTCCATTGTTAAATTTAGGTACTAATCGATATGTAAAAGCGTTGGTAGTCGTCACGTTTTTTTAAATACAAGGAATGACGATGAAGAAAACATGAATACTTAGTAAATCTAGCCTAAAGTTAGTATAAATTCTATATGCGTTAATCTAGATATTCTAGATAAAGGTATGTCAGCCAACCTAGCGATTCAAAGTGATCTAAGGTTTAATTGATCCCATTCTAAGAAAGAACATGAGGCGAACGACGATTCTTTCTTGAAACGGCCCTTGCTTTGTCTTATTTAGTAAAGTTTCTGTAAAGCCAATACATTTCCAGCTGCTTTCAATAAAAGTCAATGTTGTTGTCGTTCAATTTCCGCCCAATATCCGCTCACTGTGGCAGCAAATATGTATTTATGATGCTTTCAAATGTGATTCTGTACTGGGAACGCTGCTTGTTATGATGCCAATGGCTGTACCTACTCGGATACGTTGGGAAATGCTTCTTGTGAGAGCGATTTCAGCGAATGATTTGAATGTTACTGTTTTTAGGTTTTAAAAAGTAACTAACCTTTCAATCTGTTTTGCATACGAAATTCCAAATTCAGTATCATGGTCGTGTCATACGTACCTATAGGTACAATGTATTATCATCGAGAAGTTCATATATTTATCCAATATGCAACCGAAAGGACCAATGCAGTCCATATCAGATTCTTGCTCGTCGATTTAGAGAAGTTCATGTTATTCGACAAGAATGATTATAATATCTACTCAACCTTAGTCTGAAATGAAACCTGATCTCTACTCAAAACGAATTAAACTAAATTTCATTGCGGCATGAAATCCACTCACAGAAATAACATAATTACGTCGGACCACAACCTCTCTATTCTATTCTCTGAATTGTTTGGGCATCTTCCTATTCAGGAACCACTAAATCAAATTGCTTCCCTCAGATTTTCGAATTGCCTTGGGAGTCTTCATTCAAACTAGAGTACCGACGGAAGTACCGCATCCCTAGGCGGCCGATATATCTAAATTTACCCTCTTTTATCCTTACGCCAGGAGCCGGACAGGGATAATACCGCCAACCTCTACGTATGTATGTACGTGCTTATTTAAGAGCATGATCCAGCTTAAGCACTTAGACAGGCTTAGCTGTTTCGAGAAAACGTTAGCTTGAAAGAAGAACATACGAATATTTGTAAAATAGTAATGTAATTTTACAGCATTTTTTACAAAATGCCCAACGTATGAAGTAACATCAAAGGCAAACCTACTTATAATTTAATGTGCCTTTCTAGCTTTGCCACGCTGGCTAAATTTAAATTAATGAAGTTGATATAACTGTAAGAAAAATATATGGAGCTCACAAGTTTCTTTCACCAATAAGAAGGAGCGCAATTAATTTCCCTAAGAATTATAGAATCACATTTATACATCAAACCTGGATACCTGGAAGGGTACAACAATAAGCCGTTGGCTTTTACACCCATCCACAAACTTAGCAAAAACTATAGATAAAGTCCCAGTCGTCACGGGCGCGGAGTCAGCGCGTACACATTACGCGGGAACACGACGGGGACACAAACTGCTCGTCTCAACACTTACGATACATCCCCAATTCCCGGCCGCGCCCCGCCCGCCGTATAATTCCGTGTTAGTTGGAGCTAGTTTTGGTACTGTACGAATACAAATGTTTAAACCAACAGCGTATATATTCTTTTTAAACTTAAAACGTTATTAGGTCTTCTAATCTTAGGTTAATTTAATACAATAATATAAAATACATTTGAACGATAATCTAATAATCACCCATATTCTATTTTGAGAGCCAGCTTATCAGCAGTCAATCTTATCAAGTTTATAAGACCGTGGCTGTTTTATATAAGGTTACGTTTTATATAAGACCTCTAGGTTTTCATTTTCTATATCGATAATATGAGAAAAGATAAGTCGCAGTTTTTCGTCTCAACACTCACGATACATCCCCAATTTCCGGCCGTGGCGCTCCCGCCTTGTAATTCCGTATCGGCTTAAGCCCATCTTGATATTACGGTTAGAGGGCGATTTACTGATGTTTATGATTTTGTATCTTGTTTGTGTCTTCCAGATACTAGGTGTATCTTTGAAGCAACAGGAGTTTTTTTCTTACAAATGTGCCTAATATATTTATTTATTTATTTTACAGATACGAAATTATACCCCCAAACGGCAGTTGCAATATTTGCACTATATCTTTAGTAGGTATTAGTGAAATGTCCATAAACAACATTAACAATGTATGCTATCAGATGATACTCACCTTTATTAAAAAAATACGTACGAGTATTAAAACCATCAATGCGCGGTATACAAAACACCGAAATAAAAGAACGAAGAACACACGAAGAAAGTTGTAGTAACCGCACACTAGTATATCTATGTATTATTTCACGCGCGACGAAAAACAGCAAACATTGTTTTTACGCACACACGCCCCCGTTACCATGGTAACAACTAGTAAGTACGAAGCTAGCTACGATCCCTCCGTAGCAGGCAATAATTCCTGTCTGGTTAATAGGACGTCGCGGAAATTAGGGAAAGCACCCAGTCTCCCACCACTAGCTGATTACGGGCGGTGAAACGCGGAAAATTACTTAAATACTTGACGACATCGTATCGCTTAGAAGCTGCGCTGTGCTATAATTATTTTCCTCCCTACCTACGCGCGACCCATAAACCGGTATATTCTGTTGTTGTACAAAGTTGGAATTAACGACCTCAAGAATAAACACGTGGTGCACTAAAAGCATTTTATATCCATTCATAAAATGATTTATTTTTAAGTCTCGTGCTCAAGCAATAAAACTTAAAGAGCGGGAACGGAGACATCGCATAATCTAGCGCCTGCTTGAATATCGTGAGCAATATTGCACGGTTCAAATGAAACGTTTCCAACACACCTTGTGTACAGGCGTTTCTGATTTCAAACATTAAATTGAAATGAGGGCATATGACGGTTCGTAAGTGGAGATGGATAATTTTTATGGATTTACTTATTACTTATTAGCATAATTTCATAATAATTTATAAAATCAAAAAAATCTGGATTTCAGAATACTCAAACTCTTTAGTATAAATCAATATTCCAATGCACTTCTAATGAGAAGTTTAACTTATTTGCATCCTAGAGATTAGCGAATATTAAAACTGATTCAATTTGCAGCTCTGCATACAAACTCAGATTGAGTTAACTGAAATCTATAAGTCTACTACCCACAGTAAGGTTATTCGATAGTTAATCGAAGGAAATCATATAATAATAATCTAATTAGATAGTGTGTTTGTTTGTTTGTTTATTCTCAGGCACCGAAGTGTTTTTTGTAAACAAGACTAGGTTATGGTCCATATTTTCCGTAAAGTTTTATAACAGAAATAGAAAACAAGTATAATAAAAAACTACCATACTAGTACTCACAACAGTGAAAGCATTTATATGATGATAACTCTGTGTCAACTTTTCAATCGAAGTGGAGTCAAGACGTTTCCTTCTCTTATCAAATAATTTTACAGAAGACTTAAATTTTTAAGAGAATTAATATACTTAAGTACTACTTACTATAGGGGTCACACTTGATTGCGTAGGTGCGGGAGGGGTGACATTTGACGTAAAATACCAAAATTTATAAACACCAATAAAATAAATCAAAATTTCGCGATGAGTACCAACGTGGGTACTCTTAGATAGGTAGGTACCTATTTATAGAAAAGTACTTACTTGAATCTATTAATTCTCAGAACCACCAAGTAGTTGGGAAGTTGGTCCAATAAGTTTGAAAGGATTTCGAGACGGTACCAACAGTCAAATAAGTTTTCAGATTGAAATTTAGTGCAGTCCTCTGCGGGTTCTCCGCCGGTGAAATATTTGAAATATATGTCAGTTTGGAATACTTCGGCTGACGCGGGTGCCTAAATACGAAATTTCCCGCGTATTTTAACGCTGAAATCGGGTATTTTGATGTGGTTACACACTTCAAAGTTTAAGCAAGATTACAACGCTATTGCTATTAAAAATATAACATATCGGGTTATTAAATTAATTTAAAAAATAGGTCAAAAAAATAAAAAAAAATTGAATAAAGTGGAGCTGTATATCTAGAATTAAAAAAGAATCGTCAAAACTATACATATAATTTGAAAACAGAATTCAATGACTCGATTTATATTTGAATTGGCAAAAACCTCAAAAAACCCCGAAATTTAGTATATCGTGCCATTCATTCTAGTGTTATAGACGGGTGTATTTCCTGATGGAATAATTTATAGATACGTGCACTGCTACAATACAATAGGAACAATGATCCCGTATTTGACAATGAGAAGTTCGTCAACAATAGAAGGGGTCATAGTTTGATTACATTCGGAAATGCAATTAAATAACGTTACAGTACGAATTATTTGCCTAAATTTCATCCAGCAATGCGGACATTTGTACAAAATATCGGATTATCGAGTTTAAATATCATTATTTTACCGCATAAAATTGATTATAGGCGTCTAGATGATATAGACAATTATTAAATTTGACGCCAATGGCAGCTACGAATGAAGTCGGTTAAAAAAGGGCAACGTCTTACTCTTCTGAATAAACCATTCAACTTTAAATTGGCGTATCCCGTGGTAGTGTAATAGCGGATTAAAATTCCTTCAAACGAACGTATTAAATGATGCTTTTCTACACTCTCATATATATGTATGTATCTAAGTTAAAGGACAAAAGTAATAAAACATTATGGAAATCATTTTTGAATTTGTCAAAGAACTGATTTAATACAGAACATTATGCTAATTTTGGACTTTATGA
>DWGW01000135.1:0-18821 GCA_018247775.1 Udranomia orcinus
AGAATAAATAACGCAGATGAATCGTCGTTAGATAGCTTGTAATTCTTGCACCTGTTGTGTTTCGAGCAGTTTTTCGAGTTAACTTTCTTTACTGCTTGTTTTGTAGGTGTAGCGGACGTTGGGAAATATGCATAATTAATTAGGTATAGATTGAACAACAAAAACAAATTATTTCATAGTGTGCTTTTGACTGATGAGAAAGCAAAATCGTTTCTTGTAACGCAATGATGTGATATTGTCACGTTTTAATTTTAACTCGCAAGAGAGATTAGATTATGTCTATTAGTTAATTGGGAAATTATATACTCAATACTTAAAGGTTAAGGGGACGTCACATGAAAGGCGAGAAAATGGAGCGGGATGAAGAAGTGAACGCATGAGCTATGATCACATGACCGTAATACTGCTGTATCCTGCAGTGAGTCGCAATAAACAAGCAGTCATAACAGGTATTGTCACGAGCGCTGAGTTTGCACAGTGAACGAAAACATATGATACAGGCGGCAGACCTTCACGGGTCGCGCGTGTGCTACCAGCTGCCGAGTACCAGCCGCTGCCAGCAGGTACTGTGCTCATTGAGTGAGACCAACCAGTCCACTCTGCCCTTTTAGAAAGGAAGTTCAACAAACGTGCTACTTGGATATTATGTTCAGTTATACAATTGTAATCGCGATTAGGACGTGGAAATTAGTGATGCTACCGTTTTTAAATTCGTAATTAGACATCGATCTGTATTCGATATGTATTTACAATTGTTTAATCAAAACACTTGCCTATTAAAGATTTAAATTATTTTGATAGTTATACGACAACCTTCTTTATGATAATAATTCAAGTAAATTCAATAACATTAATATTCGTCTTATGCGGCTGGTCTATATTTATTTTCAATGCTGGGAAAAGAACCATTTATTCTAAATATTTCCTGTAAAAATGTATTGTGATCATTCATGTGTGGAAAAAAGATGTTCATTGTTTTTCAAGTACCTGTATATAAGTATATGAAATCTGTATATAAGTATATAAGTATATGAAATCCTTACTGATTGATAAAATCGTATCGTCGCAATATAGGTCCGTTGTGCAATCAACGACAATGCAATAATTTTCATTTAGTTAAAGTAAAACTGCGTCGCAAAATTGAAATGAAGACGCAAATCGCAACAGTATCGGATCAACAGATCGCAGATAACCGAGTGTCAACAGCATTCCCAGCCTCGCGCGAGAGTACACAAACAAAGCTTATTGAACACTACGATGACATACGCTTGAGACAAAATGCAAATATTTATGAATCTGATAAAAATATATATTATGATCGCTACGTGTTATTAGTCATGGAGGCGATTCCTAAGTCATTTATTATAAATTAGCAGCTTAGTAGTGTTCCATCTAATACCACTCACGCTTAACAAAGAAAGTCCGATAAGTTCTCAAGCTGAATCTTAGCGGCTGAATCGTAAAGAAATAATGGTTTTGATTGAATCTGTTATTTAAATTTTTGTTAAATATAATAAAATTTAATCGTGTTTGTAGGTGACTATATAATTAAGGTCTACAAAATTAATCATGAAGCACCAACGATACCCGTCTCTATGAATAAACATACATTAGTCAAGATAAGCACACTTTATAGAAAAATATATGAACAGTTACATACCTCTTCAACAGAAACGAAACGATAAATTTAAAATATGCACTTAGTATGATTTATCCGTTTTATTTGTTTGTCAGTCACTGCAATAACTTGTGCGTGTAATTTCTTGCAAATAAATTAGTCACGGAGCATCATGAGTTACTGCGGCTCGGATTTTTTTACTTATTTTCGCAAATGACATCATGCTGAATCAATAACTGCAGATCGGGAGGCTGCGCCGTAGGTGGCGTTACGTCAGCTCTTATTGTCAGACCTCGAAACACCCTGGCCCGTAGGCCCACGACATATACTTACGAGTATATGAAATTTAAATATTTTAAATAAAATAAATCTACGATTTTGTTATACGAGAATTTTGATGCACGCTCGCATACGATCAAATACTATTTCAAATATAACTTATTATTTATTTGAAATCGTATTTGATCGTATGCGATTATTTTAAAATAATGTTTTTTTTTCTTTCTTATCCAATCTAAAATATACCAAAATATAGCCATATTAATTGTATTATTTTCATCATTAATTATTATACCTCAGTTTTCGGTTTTTTCTCTAAAATATCTAGGTAGCAATATTTGCAAAATATTGACCCACTAAACTATAACATACCATGTTCCAGGCCTAGTCCATATTTAACATGTTTATTAAAGACGTATGATTTAAAAAGCTTCACTTAGGAACTTTTAGAAAATCGCATGTTTAAATATTTATAAACATCTCCTCGTTTACACAACAACCGCACTCCAAACTAGGGATCACAGGATGCAGAACATCACAGCACAATACTTACAGCCGGCGACAGGACTCGCTGCGGCGGCGCAAATGCCGGCCAGCGCCGGGCAGGAGGCGGACAACCGTGGGCGACGCGGGGGCTGCTGCTAGATGAAACAATCGCCCACCCACGCACCTCACGTGTACTCGCCAATTTTATTTACTTTTTTATTATCCTCTCAGAGGTGAATAGATTGGGAAATTAGTGGAAATTGGCTTCTAAGATTGACGCTTACATCATCCGAATGTGAATTGAATCGTCAAGATAAATATAAGGTAATATCACCATAAAAATTAAGTACATTGTGGTATTGAAATGTTAGTCTCCTGATATATTTGTTTCTGTAATACAAAATTCTAAACTAGACTACTAGTTCAACAATTCTGAAGACTCAAGTGAAAAGTATCAACAGAGTAATTTAATAAGAATAATTGCTTGAAGTCAGGGAACGAATAACAGGCACAAGAACGGAGTATTGAAATTAATATTATGTTAAATTATTTATTATTTTTAAGAACAGTCGAGTAAAGAAAATTTTCACTCGTTGATATTAGAAGAATTCTGCGACTAGTTCAATTGCCTAGTATTCATATAACATATTAATAAATGATACGCACGAATACGTAGGGAATAAATAATAAAAGTCCTAATTATTAAAAAATTCTGCCCAGTGGCAGCCCTACAATAACAGTTGTTTGTTGATCAACACAGAAGTTTAAGGACACTAACAAGTTAATAATGTTATTGCAATATTGTGCTATAAAACTCTCATTAGCAAGTAAATCTATGTTCTTAGACCTTGACAGTCACGTCATCACCGGATTTGTAACCAGCGCGATAGTGCATCTTAGGGTGCGTACAGACAAGCCAGAGGTTAAAATGGTCTTACCAAAATTGAAAGAAAAGAAATAAATACAAATAAAATATTATTAAACGATTCAATTCGCAGATTTGATTTGTTCTTCCATATTATTTTTTGTTGTACTAACCGTTTTTTGTTGGATTAAAATATTGTCGTTTGCTGCTATTTTACATTTAAAGTCTAGTTATTCTAAGGAATAAGCTGGACGCCGCGTGTATGTGAACTGATAACCCCATCTTTCCAGCCAATATATAAAAAACTATTCCCAGCAATCCTCCTACTGGAATGTTATATAGTTACATAACTCCAAAGCTCGACTTCGTAACTCAGAAGCGTGCAGTATCACGGCTTTATAAAGAGGTTGTGTGGGCGGCGGCGGCTGTCGTTACACTTGCGGGAGCATTACGGTGTCATTGGGTTATGATGATAGATAGCGAGCCTGATTGTTATTGTTGATGGCAGCGAGCTGATAGATGCTCGGATGATACTACGAAAGATTGTACGCGCGAAACGGGATACATCACTTCATGTTATCGCTTAATGAATTGCTAGCTAAATGCTAGTTAAGATGCAGCCAGAAATTCTTTAAAGCAAGTAGGGCTTTCGTATCTTATATTACAATTTATTTATATTTTAAATAATGTTAGGAAAGATATCTTAAAATCATACTGTAAGTCCGGAATGTAAGAAACGTTGTGGCAAGTAAAGTTTAAAATCTCTCTATCTAAAGAGGTCCCAATTGAAGCCCAATTACGTATATTTTTGATTAATTTCTATATTTTAAAATATTATTATTTTATTATTACTAGTATATTATAAGACAGTTGAATATGTTACTTAATACTAGCCGTATAGACTAGCCGTATGTGTATATATTCGTAAATGTCTATCTGTAATTAAGCACAACAATTGAAACTCATTGTGTGCCTGTAAGTCAATACTCAGTCAATAATTCTTGGAATCGAATGCACTAAATGCTACAAATTGTTTATAGTCTTCATTAATCTAACAGGAAATTTGTATTGTTTAGACTGTAACCAGACATAATTTGAAACATTATTGTCTCGGCAATCAGCTGTACAAATGAGTCATTATTATTCGATGACCGAGGAATCTACAGAGTGCTTAATGTGTCAGTAGATTTAGAAATGTAAATAGTTATTGGTCATCTAATTATTTCGCTTATCATTTTCCTGAGTAGTGTTAAAAAGCGAATGTGAATTTGTTTGTTACGCTTTCACGCCTTAATTACACAACAGTTTTGTTTTTGGACGTTTATGTGGATATATAAAATGCCTTTATTCTTTTTGTATATTAAATAAAGTATCTTTTATGAAAAAAATACTGTTCTTGATAAATAGTAAACTTGAACACCAGCCAATCTGTTATGTAGAAGCTGTTTTATTAAAAGTAAGACAGGTAATATTTTATGGTATAAACACTAACAGTGTTGTGACAGAATGTAAGAGGATTATAAAGTTCCGCATGAGAATAGACGTGCATTCGGAGGCTGCGAATTATTAACCAATCTGACACGACTACCGCTATGAAATCACTCACTGACTAAGAAACATTTATAAGAATACTTAACTTTATGTTTATTGTAAAATAAATAAAATCCTGTTCCGGTTGAAGGATGTTCAAGTAAGGAGAAGCGCTGACTTAGCTCTAGGTAGACTGAATGCTACTGAGGACTGAGGCTAGACACTATGGAGTCCATAAACTATAGTATAACAAGCATAACTTTTCCTAGCAGAGGATGTGCGCAGATTTGTCGCTAATTCCGAAGAGTAAGATTAACAATAACTTATTAAATGCTCGTTATGTCCAACAAAAAGTAACAGTAAATCAATATGTTATAAAGCAGGCCAAATCGCAGAAACAACCTCAGTGGATATCAGCAGAATTAAAGGGACATCTGATATATCGGTTGCCAAATCCCTCAGCTAACCGCAGCGCTCGCCACATTCCCAGCGATCTCTTGTTTTTTGACACACGAACCCACTCGTACCTTTCGATTAATAACGATGAATTCAAGACAGATAGTTTCGCAACGCGGATCCTTTCGTGGTTAAATGTAGAACTGCATACAAAATGGATTCACAGAAATGAGCATAATATTTATTATTACACGCACTGCTATCTAGATCTAAAACTTAGTAGTTGTTTTAAGCGACTTAAAAAAGATGGAGGTTATCAATTTAACACGTATTTTTTATGTATGTTATTTCATAACTTCGTTTATGTCCCGATCTAAAAAATTTTACTTAAAAATATTATACAAAGTTCAATAAAAAAAAACTAAATAGACAACAACGTACGTATTATGTTAATAATTATTTTACAAAAACTTTATAGATGAAAAGAAACACATTTTTCTCCAAGCAAAGGTGCCGAAACTAATAATACTACATTAACTTGAACAATGACGCGAACTAAATCTAGTTTATAGCGGAATATATTACCAATTAGTGGAAGCAGTATATCACAAGTTTTCCAATCTGTTCGGCTAATTAGCGTTGCGTTATCACAATTGTTGCTTTCTACTCTCACTGTTATGTTGCGAAAATTGTTTTGTATAAATTACAAGTACAATCAAGATTTCCTAAGCAGCTTTGTACAGATATTAAGAGTTTCTTATTACTGATTTTATTAATCGTGAACGTAAGAAAAATGAAATGGAAATAAATTGATGGAACCTCAGTATATATTTTATCATAATTTTTAACTTTTATCTAGATAAAATATTATTATAGAATACATATAAATATTTTAAAAATTAAAGAAAGGATTCATTTTAAAAAAATATTTATTTCCAATATTTAGTATACCTACATAATTTAGTGTCTTCAAATATACGGACTGTGGCATATGGACATGCATACAACGAACCAATATTTATTTTGTTTTAGTCCTTCGGTTTCGGATTTCCTCGAATTGGCTATGAAATATAGCCACAGTACACTATAATGTTACTTTGTAAATAATTGAAATTAGCGATAAACTGGTAATCAGCGGAGGAGCTCACCGGAGGCAGCGGAGCCTGACCGCAGTCCGCGGTGTTCAGGCTAATTAAGCACTGTCTTGTATGGCCGCCCTTTGCTACGCCCTGCTCTCTCTATAATATTGTGGGAACCATTCGGTGAGTTATTTCTCTGGTAAAATTATGTAAAACCTAACAATTTGACTATTCTAAAGTTTAACGTTTCACTCGCGATTTTGCCGTGGACAATGCGTTACTATTAAGTACTGTATTTTAATTATATTTATATTATACCGTATTTTTGTGGTAGAATCCCAAGACAAGTAACGCTAAATCAATTTTTCAAGGCAACATCTCAATCTGCAGTAAGTAGAAAAACAGTTTAATTTATAGTGAGTTGCAACCGTCACAAGTTTTGAGACGGTTTTGTCGCCATAAACACAGACTGACCATATTGTTATACAATGCAAGTTAAACAATTCGATTTTGTGGCTTTCCTCAAGGTGAGGTACGTTCCTTACACAGAACCAGTATAACAATATAATATGTATAAGTATATTATGTACTCTTTATAACCGGACCCGACAGACCTCAGACGTTATGGTAAATTAACCATTACCACTATATAAGTTATGTTTAAATCGATTCAAAGTATTGTTTCAAGGTATTTTCTAAATTATCGTAATAAATGTGAAGCCTTTGTTATATGTGTGTATAGATCCGTGCATAATTGGTGTTACGATTCGATATATCTACAATCTTTACATTGGCAAATAATCCAGATCTTTCCTTAACTTTCAAACTCCTTGTTGCATAAACGCACGTCCTCAATCATTAACATTCAGCCAACGTGACGAATTACACTCATCAATTCTGACAATTCAGTTAAAAACAAACATGGCTACATTCACTGAAGAAATATCGTTGACCAATAATTATATTATTATACTCGTAGTAATATCGTGAACTAATAATTCTATTATTATAGCAGAGGTTTAGACGGCACTTAGTCATAGCTTGTCAAACATTAGCGCCCACTTGACATAGTGGCTGACGACGCGGTGGCTGTGTGCGAAACGTGAAGCCAATACACGAACGCCCACTGGGATTACGCATCACTATCGGGTTTATTTAATTGTTCTTGTTCCTTGAAGGTTGCTTAAAGGTTGAGTACCGGTGCCGAATATTGCCCTTTTGTAATAAAGATAACTAACACTTAAATAAGTAAATACTAAGCAATTTACCATTGAAACGTTGTTCTACACTTAATGCGTAATCCAATAAATTAATTGTAGATAATGCACGCGCGCTTCATCACGTACGGTAAAGCGAAATATACGGACTCATAGCAATATTTGGTTTTTATTTAAGAAACAGTAAAGAATCAACGTGACCAGTATTATTATTAGCATATTCAATACATATAGCCATTGTTTAAAGTATGAATGGCAGCTGCTTTAATGACGTGATGTGGAACTAAACACTGAACAAAGAAAACGTATTTTGAATAAAAACAGTTTGATAAAATCCTAACTTCATAATAAAAGAATTTGTGAAATCGCAAAAACAGTTGAGAATCTTGTTATAATGTATGAAAGAGGTATAACAAACACATTAAATAAATAATTCTAAATGTGTTTCACTAGGATAAAGATAGACATATATTAATTTGTAATGTTGAACTAATTCCATATATAAAGTGTATTATCATTAAGTTGTTAATGTAACCACTTAGCAACGTTGGAACACATAACGACGATCTTAATAAAGCAATGTTTGCAAACGGACGTCGCATACGTAAATAATACCTAATAGATTTAAGATAACATTTATTTAGGTAACAATATAGACTAGAATATACTTTGATCTTTACATAAAATAATGTAATGTTCTTTGAATGAACACCATGTTAATTCAAAGGCATATAATCGGGTACTTGCAACATAACATAAAATAAAGAAGTAACGTTATGGATAATAATTTCAATTAGAGGCTCAATAATTGTTTAACATTGGCGTATCCAATAAGAAAAGTGTAAACATAGGCGATAAAGCCGAGGCCGAGCTGAGTATCTCGATACAGCTAATTAATTGGAGACACGTAAACACGTACAGACAAGACGGAATTATCGACGCCGCATTTCCCTAGTTTATTGTGTTGTCATGTGGAAATGTAGGCCGTGCCAAGGCTTGCACGCTCAACGGCTCATGTGTTTGACGCTGAGATGACAGATTTGATTACATAACCAATGGATCCTTTCAACGCATTGTCTACATTAATCTATATGGCCACTTGATATTGAAATTCGACGCATCGTCAGCAGCTACTGACTGCTATCAGCACATTGTCTACATGATAAGTATAAAGTACTTGATTTTTAATTGAATGTATTGTCAGTAGCGATTGCGTAAATTTTATCTGGTAATACGTAGATTATCGACTTAATTTATGCATGATTTGGGATTTGAGACCTAAGTTGAAATCTAATCATCATCATTATGTTTGATATAGGAAAAATCGGACACAGATATATTTCGTGTAGAACCTATTGAACAGAAACGATAGGGAATCATGCTACTATGGAACTGAATTAAAAGGTTATTCATATAGAACCCCTTAATGATAAATAATGACTTGATGAACAATTTTAGTAAAACAAAGCTAAATTGAACTGAATTGAATTGAGAATAGAGAGTGAAACAAGATTTCTAAGGAATTATCGTAATAGGATTAAATATTAAACTTAAAATCAACAATTTAATTAATTGAAACATACTACTACTGCGTGATATTTTGAATCGTAATGCTTCCCGAAGGGCATTTTTTACATGCTAAAGATTTCAACGAACGAACTATGGAAAAAATTAATTAAATATTATTTTTAGATTTTTAGTAGAAAGTACTAATGTTAATGCTTTTACTAATGATTAATTTATTTACAATTCATTTTATTATTGTAAATATATTTTCACTCTCAGCCGACGTGTTGGATAACTTACCCTAAAAGAACATTGTTTATTCCGTGTTCCCAATTCCCACGGGGACTTTTGTATTTAATAGAAACGACACTTTGCCACTTAAAACTAAAAGACGGCTGTCCGTAATTACCACATACCCTCGTGCTTATCTAAATGGTATATGAAGGCGTTCTAATTGCTACGCGACGATTCCTCTGGAGTCAATAATTATTTTATAAGTAACTCCGATTTCAGACCAAAAAACCTTAGAAATAAACATCGGTTTCTGGATTCTGGAGCGCAGCCATAGATTACGGGCACCGACGGGCGTCTCGCTAGAGGAATGCATGCAGCTTTGTCCTCATTGTATGGAAACAGCGGCGGCGGCTCGGGTGACACAAGTGTTTGCACACCTGCCACTCGACTTCTTTCCACTTGGAATGTCGTACGTAATTCGGTGGAATTTCTCGCTCGATATTAAACAACAATTGAGCTTGGCGTTATCCTTATGATAAGTCTGTTATAGTCAAAAAGGTAAAGGCAAACCCTTTATTATTTATTTTAACGAAAAACTACCATAACATACATCGCGGCTTTGGTAAGTGAATGTTAATTTCTTAGTTTGATGGATCATACATAATAGAGAGCTAGAAGGACATAACGCAGCCGGTGTCCGAGAAACTCAAAGACAACAAAAACAGGGCGAATTATATCTATATCATAATCGTTCCGAAGAACCAAAGCTCGATTTTACGAAAATACCTCTTTATTAATAGGTGTCGATAATGTATTTGTTAATTTAAAGTTTACCGTGTACTACCATTATTATTTCAAGAGAAAGTTAATAAATCTTAAATTCGAAATTTATTTCATATTCAAAAACCGTTAGGCTCGTAACTTTGTAAGCAGTTACGAAGAGTGCACGTTCGTTATGCTAATTAGCTGTGTTCTAAACCTTAAAGTAAGTAGGTGTATAATATAACTCAATAAGTTATATCCCGAACAGTACCTATTAATCTTACGCGACATCGCGAATTGGTTTATTAGGTATCTTATTATTTCTCTGATTATTGCGCTCACTAGTGATTTACAATATTTAAAAAACACAATCTTCCTAATAAAAATAGTAAATTATATTAAAGGATGGATGCAGGTTCTAAATAAATAAACCTAATATTTTTCTTGGATTTCGTTTGTTTAACTACCGTCAATGACATGATTTACTTAAATATTTATTTTTATACTTGTGGTTATGGGAAAGTCTGTTCCAATTTAATATATTGTAACTAGTATTTACCTACTCAAATGAAGACATATCAATTTTAAATAATAATTTTATTTCCTATTTGAGGAAGAGTGTCAGAAGCTCGGCGCGGTCATCAAGGCGAAGAGCGCAGTCCAATAACCCAACATTCCATATTGAGATTGGACGGAATCGCAAATTATTATTTTAAACACAATAAAGTCGGTTGACTCACCTGGGCCGCGGACCGCCTCTGCTGTCAGCTCGCTCTAAGCGCCCGTTAACATTTAAATCTGCTCAAATTTGCTCTCCGATGCACAGTCCGTACTTTTCACCTTTTATGTTAATTTAAACTAGAAGTAAACAGTTAAATAAGCTCACATATGTTATAGCGAAGCGTTGTTAGTGATTAATTTTGATTTATATTGAGTGTTATTCGCGGAATGTGTTCGCGAAGTCGTTTCGTTCGTGTCGGCCGCTCGTGCACTTTTGGGGTCACTCGGGGTCGGTCAGTTTTTTTGCGTGTGCGTGGGAGCGGAGCCGGTGGCATGGAGCGTACGGCGCGAGTGGCGTCCGAGCGATCACTGGCGCTGCGGCGCGGCGCTCGGGCCGAGGCGAGGGTGCGCGCGCGCCGCCTCCGCCCCGCGGCCGCCAGCCCCCAGCCCTCTCCGGGCCCGCTCGTCTCCGGCTCTCCCGCAGGCTTTCGTGCCCCGAGATAAACCTTATCGCCGCGTTCCGAGAAAGCAACGCGACGCTCCGCTACGGCGCTACCCGATACCAATACGCCACACCGCGTATCTAATTAGTCTAACTGTGTTATTTATATGACACGTTTTATTTTTCTTACGATAAAGCCAAATGGAATTCGGTCTGGATATCAACCTCTGTCGTGAGACTACTCCCGACACGTTTATAGTTTTTAGTTTACATTTACCCGTCCTCATCACAGGATTTAACAAATATGTGCTAAATGAGAAGAATCGGTCCTTGAGTTGTTTATCGTTGTGTAACGTCGTAAATACAATATTCACAGTTTAGAGGTAGGCCGTAAAAGTATAGTCTCTATTTACGTGAGCCAATATACAAGCAATTGACATTTGTTCCATAGAATCAAGAGAAATCACGAAAGTGGACAATGATAACAATCTAGATGGAATCGCCTGGGACAGTGAAATTCCTCATTCTGATCGACTTAAGTTTTCAATAACTGACGTCATCGGCTAAAGAAAAGAGGATATAAATCAAGGGTATGAATGTAAACTTGGTCGAACAAACACGAAAGAAACAAAAGCATCAGATAACGAATCTTAATGGCTGATGTTGAGATTGTTAAAGAATGACAATATATCTCTTAAACTCAGAAATTGCCCTTTAAAAACCATAATAAGTAACCAAAATAAATAAGGAAGATAATACGGATTGTTAGAGTTTGTAATAAAGAAATCGAAATTTAATTAAATTGAATTATTATCTACCTAAAAATAAAAATAAAACATTAATTATTATCTTTAAATATTACTGTTCTTGTATAAGTAATATTTAAGATAATAATTAATAATGCACATGGATTCATACAGCTTGTCATAGTGCCAATAGAGAAACGATTATCATACGGAACAGATGACACCGGACCTCGAGAACCCAAGGTTTATGCACAACGGGCTCATTATTCCACATCAACTCAATGTCCGAAGCGTTGGCAATAATCGAAGATCAAAAATACATGGTCGAAGTGTCGATAAAGATCGTGAACCACAAAATTTAGAAACGTTTTGAATTGTATGTCACCAAAACTTTATCCTAGTTTTTGGTACGAATGAAGAACACTATTATTTTTTTTATCTATTGTTAAGGATTAAATTGGTGAGTTCCCGCTTACCACTTTTTAAAACAGAAACAATAGTCCGAACAATGTTGTTATAAGGCAGAAGATATAAATGGAGCGGTGTTGTTTTCAGAAGCGAACCAGTTCTACTACCTTCAGAAACTTAGAAATCTCGCTTCTTCTTGACGGTGAGATATGGTGATGAGGAATTCCGCCCAAAGGGCAGAAGAACTTTTAAAATTACGCTTTTATAATGGAGGTTGGAGAGCTTTGTTACTCTTGAATAACATCAGTAAATAATGTGTTTAATGAGTCAGTATCTATGGCCAGGAGGTCAGAAGTAATAGAAAACAACAACGGAATAACGAACATAATTGCCGTAGGTGTAAGGAAAACTTCGCGAAACCATTACGATAAGTCAAGAAATACAAATGAGGGTCCATACACACTCGGTGTAAGAAAGTTAATCTAGCTACGAATATTTATGGCCATTCTACTCCAGAACCCAGCCCAGAAACCAGATTTCCCCCAGTATCTTCCATCTTTTTCTTTACTATAATACATTCCTTTAACAAAAATTTGTTTATCTGTCGTCTCTCCCTGAGGATACAATACAGATTTATGGCGATTAACCTACTGTCTTATAGGCTATTACTTTCGAATTAAAAATTGTCTAGAACACTCTTTACGGAAGGCATACTCTAATCTGTTTATAAATTACGTGAGACCGAGAACAGGAAGATCTTAATTTACTTACCTTAAGTTAACTCAAAATGACAAAAAATCTGAGACACGCGTACCATACGAATCAAAGTCAGCGCGACATTTTCTTTCTTCCGCGATATTCTTTTTAATCATCCCTAACAGGAGAGAGTACAGTATGATCAGACCCCAGACTGCCTTCGCTCTGCCTCTTTTCGCAAGGCCGGTGAATCACATGCGGTTCATGCATTATGCGTTATAGTCCATTTCATTTGAATACCCGCCTGCACTCAATAATCATTGTGAATTATTGTCCTGTCTTCAATTGTTTTCTGATTGATCAGGTAAATTATGGCATATACGAGTACAATACCTGACTTGGTTGTGACGCTAACAATAATTATTTATTAATATCGATCTTCGTACAAGATATGATAAGTTTTGTAGTTAAATATTAATTTGTGTCATTTTTAATTGTTTAATTTTCATTGGTCCGTAACTAGAAAGAAATTCTCACATAGGTTCCCATAAGGATAACGGCATATGAAAACAAAAAATGCATCGAATGCCGGCTGAGGGCCGAGAGGCTTTACGATTACGTCATCGACGCTGGATTCATCGCCATCTGAAAGCTCAACCGATCAAAACAAAAATACTTTGTATTGTATAGACTAAATACTGTGTAAGTGGGTACTACTATTTAGTCTGGACTGCTATAAACAATTTTTATCTCTTCACTTACGTATGAGGATATAAGGAACATTCGATTTTGCTGAAAGATTGTTTGTTAAGCAGCGTATAATGTGAAAAAATTGGATCGCGAGCTTGGACCAATTTCTATGTTTCAACGCGTCAATCGCTTTGTTACGTTTTTACTTGTTAACTTTTAAGTTTAAGTAAAGAGAAATTTTCAAAATACTGACAATTTAGATGTAGAATTTTTCTGATCTAATTAGGACATTGAACCTTATAAAGATACCGTGAACATAAAAATAATTACATTTTACGGTAACGTGTCTTGTAATTTTGATAATAAACCAGTTAGCGATTACTATGCTGATTATTTGCGAATTAGTAAACAGTAGTAACGTAAAATTGTGAAATACTGACTTTACCTTTTTATGGATTACTACGCTATATCTATGATATTATGACCATACGCCGAAATTATACAAAAAAGTATTGCATAAATACATTTTAATTAGGCGAACTAGACAATACTCTACTACACTACTTGAATATATAATAATATTTTCATTAATTTTATTATTTTTTGAGAGTTAACGGAGTTAGGATTACAGCGCTTATGTTAGTTCGAAAATTGTGGTAAATATCTAGTAAAAGTTTGTACAAACAAATACTAATATGAGGCATTTAAATTTCAGAAAACGAGCAAAGGTAACAACACTAAATAACGAGGCCAATTAGTAAAACTTGATGGATGCAAGCCATGACGTCACACATTTGCATTGCAATTCGCGCGAAGCACCTCGTTGTACTTGACTATAACCTACTGAGATAATGTGAGGAGATGCCAATATACTTTATCCTTTTTACACTTGGGTATATATATCTGGATACTTAACAATTCATTTGTCTAACTTTTAAATACGATATCATAATATTGATACTGATAACTGAAGATTTAATACGCAAGTAATAACAAAAGAAGACTACATATTGTTTTGTTATGTAAAATAATCCAGCTCCCGGAATCCGTGTTCCTCCACAACGTCATCTTCTGCTTAGTTGTGCTAAGCTGTCTCGTTCAGCCGCGGAAAAGCACAAAACCTAAAGGTAGAAAAGTTATAGGTAGTATCAGTCGTAACTCGATGATATTTGTTTGGAAATGCAATTTGATAGATGCGCATATTAGCTTAGGCACTTGTTTTTTAAACGAATCCGAATCTGGTGCATTACTAGTGATTGCATATGGAAATTTTTCATCCAACGTTAAGGTCCAACCATTATAATTAATATTGTTCTTAAGCAAAGTTACCTCACAGTTACTGCTTAAAATTCTCACTTTGCCTTTGAAAAAATGTGCTTTTTTGCATTACATTGGAGAGAGAAGTACCAAGTTAGTATGTATACAGATCATTACAGCAACTGCCTTGATTTAAATCTCAAGAAAGTAATTCGAATGATATTCCAATCGGTTTTCTTTCACGTTAGTTTATAAATCTCGAATCATCGTGAGTCTCCTCACCGTGTTTGTTTGAAGTATAGCAAGTGATTATTGAACAGTTAAACACGGCAACAGTAAAATGCACTTAGCACGGGGCAAGCCGGGGGCGCAGGTCGCCACCAGGGTTGCCAGCTACGCGCGAATAACGTAGGACACTTCACTTCGAATCTAAACAAATATTAATTAAATAATAATTACAATAATATAGCATGACACGATTATTGCAACTATATTTTTACTTGTAATTAATACATTTTTACCGATGTACCTACAGCAATAATCAAGGATTTTCTACTTAAACTAATACAGCGTTCAACTTAACAATATCATTTATAAAGATTGTGACTGTCAAAATGAAATCGCATTGATTCGGATTGATGGAAAAAACTTAAAGTGGTTGTACTACTGCTGCTGATTGGCACATTTATTAATTGTAGTTACATGACGCTGACTAAATTGATTGAAGTTATTCGTTTTAATTCATTTAGCATCTGTTGCGTGCGTTCATATTTCCAGGATTATCCCAGCGAAAGTGTTGAACCTGGTATACAATGCGCTATCTAAATCGCGTTTAGATTTATTTCTCGTTCGCTTGAACTTTCTTTCTTCCATGTAATACACGATTTACGTGCAATGCAAAATTCAACCTCTCTCTTGATCAATATTTCTTTATCTGTCTTAATTTATTTTCTACGACAAGAGGGTCTGATCGAGATCGGTGTAGTCGTAATAGTTTTAGTAATACTGTTCTAGTGATATTGGTGGTATCAATTTCAGGTCAGTTTATGTTTATTTTATTGATTGAAATTTCTTAGCTTCTTTAGAAGAGTATGTAAGGTTCCATTTTATGAGATACAGCAAATATGCTTTATAGTGTAGATATATTTATTCTGTTGGAAAGGATTATCAATGGGGACAGCATCGCGGCGGGGAGGAGCGCGTGGGCGCAGCTGACGTCAGCGTCGCCGCGCGCCCTTATATGGCGTCTTCTCACGCGGACTAAACACGTAATTATCGCCTGTTCTGAGACTGTGATGTACCATTTTACATAAAAATACATAATATACATTATATTACATTATGAGCCAGGAGATATCAGCAAGGCAAGGATTCCTAGTTTGGCTGATATCTTCTGACTGCATTTCGTTACACCTTGATTTAATGACACGTCTAAATAATATAACGAAAGTAGGACAAACAGAGTCTACTGTTGGGTCAGGTAAACAGGAATGAGGTGATTGTTCACTGAGTATGTCGAGTGGATCTTGCCATCATGTATGATATCCCTCCGCCTGCCTGTCCCTAAGGATCGCTTTTTGCAATGCGTAATTTAAAAACTGAACGTTTAATAATATAATAAACAAACACTTTTTGTGCACTCTTTGACACACATTTACCCTAGACCTAACCTAACCTAATACAATTGAAAAACTGGCATATATGAAAATAAAAATGCATTATATTTACATAACAATAGGCAATCGTTTTAAAGTGTTAAGTGCGTGATGAGCGTCGCGGCGTGCGTGTTGTCGTGCGCACGCGAGCGCGTGTGCCGCGCACGCATACGCACTGCCAGTGTGACCCGTCGCTGCCACTGACCGCTGCGTGGTTACTAATAGTTTATAGCTGAATGAACATAATTAGGCGTATTGGTACGGTCTTTTAGGATTCTTCTTAGAGAAAGGTATCCAAAATCACCATGTACATTTTTAGAACTTTTCGACGCGTGTCAAGCATGCAGATGTTTCGTAATATACAGTGACACGGGTCGTCAACATCTTTGACTCTTTGATTAGATTGTAGATAAATTACTCGCAGAGATGTTTACCTATTGAAAAGGGCCTGGAAAGGTTGTCAAGTTGTCTCTAGGTACGTGAAGAGATCGCTTGGAAAGATATGAATATACTCGTGGAAGTTATTGCTTGAGCCTATGTTATTGGAGATACCTACCAAAGATTCCTAAACATTACATGGTATTCGAAATGCGAGTTAGATAAACATTATGCAAGATACGTGCGTAAACGACCAGCCGGAAAGTCCATTCCGTACAAGACACAGTATTCAAGATACTAGATTAGGTCCGTGTGACTGATGTTAACACATTTTCAAATACGAATCAGAACTGTATGTTTACATAACTTAGAAGTTTATTTATATAGCATGTTGGTAGTATAAAATACTTTATACTTATTATAATACATACCCCTACATACTTATATTTTACACACATTTATGTGATGATACACATTAGGCTATGCTAGAGAGGTTCACCTGGCCGGCCAGGCTGGCTGCAATGGCTGGCTTAAATGTATTGGTAAACACCGTGCTCTAGAGCGCGACATAAAAAGGACTATATTTGTTGTTTGTTGTACATTGGTGTATTATGTATTTTGATTTTTTGCATTAGGTATGTGTGTGTGAGTGTTATATTTCGATTCTTGCGACAACATACATTTGTTTTTATAATTGCAAGAGGTGTATTTCCTATGTATTTGAGTTCTACGTGTGACCAACGTCACGTAGAATAGAAGATCTGCGCGAATTAAATCATGGAGTAAAATAGGTGCCATGATATTATAATAACTCAGATGAATTGTTTATGGTTGCAGTCCTAATTCAACATGTTTTCGAATCCTCTATGTAGAATAGGATAGAAACCATAAAAAACCGCCGCTTGTTTTCGCCGCTTAGTACGAAGAAAAATTCTAATATACAAATAACGCAACCATTATCTTTATCTTATTCTCAAAAGATTGTCGAAGTCTCGGTATGATTCAGGATACATCGTGGGCGTGACCTTGCGAGATGTGATCAATCGAAGCAGTCTGACGGTTTGTGATCAAAATAAACATTAGTTTCTTATCCGTCCATTCATAAGCAATTCATAAGTTCTGAGGCTTTTGCAGTTATAAGTTGCAGTGCATAAAACGTGCAAGATAAATTGGTCATTCTATCAAAGTATGATTTTAAAGCTTCTATCTATCCATACATAGACTCTATCTCTTATAAGACATTTTCAATAGGAAGCTAAATTACAACTAGTATACAAATTTATAGGAGTCATAGTAAGATTTTTTCTTGTGAGAATAAAAAACTATGATCGTCTGTGTCAGATGAACTGTATTACAAAAAGGACTTTTGTTTAATTGGATAGTGTTTTTTGGAATAAATTAAATAGGTTTATTTTATTCCAAAATATACTAAAAGTTGTCTCTAATAGTCGTGTTCCATAAACATTCAAGCATATGTTCTTGTATGTGCGTGGCGTCATTTTGTAAAGATAACGTAATGGTTATTATTATCCGCCTTTTGATTTTATGATAAGGCCTCCGAAATATTGCCAGTAACAGAAAGTACTTGGCGACCTCACTGACCTACATTTTGGATAAATTATGCGTCTGCGCACGCCAAGGGTAGCGGCTTCGATCCCGAGATGGACATATGCGCGTACAATCATTTCTTCTTAGTCATTGTTAAGGTGTGCATAATATTTGACTGACGATGGTGGTTGAAAGTGGCTCTTGACATTTGTTACCTTAGGTTGAATTTCAAATGCGACTAATAATGTTGGATACCTGCCTTCATTATATGCAAGTAACGAATCACAACAATGCCGCCGCAATCACCTT
>DWGW01000136.1:0-18814 GCA_018247775.1 Udranomia orcinus
CTCTTAGTTATTGCCATTAAATATAGTTATATTGTTACTAATATATTTTATTGGGAATTAATTTATTGATGGTATCTGAGATTGTAAGAATCAGAGAGGGATTGAGTCGCCTTTAACCTCATCAATAACGTTAATTACTGTAAGTAGCTAAATACAGTTGAATGTTGTGTGTGTGTATAGTGTTTGTATTTTATTTCGTGTTTATTTATAAAACTAATGTAATGTTCTGGACATTCAGTGAACAAATGTAATGTTCTTTAGGGTTATCTTCGAGAAAATGAACACGAAAATTGTTTTAATTAAAACAAGTAGTTAAATCGTTTTCCGTTTCATATATTTCGTTATTACGCATACATATAATTATTTATTATGTACAAAATGTCCGTATAATAGAAATTTCTATATAAAGTAACAAAAAGCCACGAGGAAAGAATAGGCTGACGCACTTGCACTTTGAATTTTCTAAAGAAGAGGAGATCGAAGAAAGAAGTGGGCAACCCGACGCGAACTAGGAAAACACGGACTCGCGATCACCGGGACCCGAGAGTATAACTAAGGAGAGTCTAGTTTGCCCGAAGAAGGAAAGGAGAAGTTTTTCACCAGTGGTTTTGGGGGTGGGCGGGGGCGCCGTGTCCGGCTTGAGCGTGGGCGGCTAAGTGGGCAGCGCGCGCGGCGGCTACCTCAGGGGTGTCCAGGATACCGCTGCCGTCATGGGCCAGCCTGATCTCAGCAGCCTGGTGAGAAGGGTTTCCTTGCCATGAGGGAGCACCGTTCCATTGGTTGTGGGCGGGGGCGTTCCATTGGTGGGCAGGGGCAGCGTTCCATCTGGGCTGCTCAGCGCGCTGCCAGTACTCCTCGTTGTCCCAACGGGGGTCGTAGGATCCATCGTCATGGGGGTTGGGGTTGTTCTGCGACGCCTGCTGGAGGGCGGACAGGTGGGCGGCGCGCGCCTGCGCTACCTCAGGGGTGTCGAGGATGTTGCGGCCATCCTGGGACAGGGCGATGTTAGCCGGGGGACCGACCCAGCCAGAGGCATGGGCTCCGCACGCGACCGCTAAGCAAGATACGACCACCTGCAAACAAACAAGAATTTAAGAATGTTGTTACGCGTCTATTTGAATATTTATAATTAGTTTTAAGACAGACTATCGACTATTGTATTGTAGTCGACCTCGAGGTGCATAGTACCTGGAACTTGTTATATCCTTCATTAACGATATAATATTCAAAGGTATCGCTGCCGCAACAGCTCTAATTGCTAGTTGCGCACTAGTTCAGGGCACTCTTATTATATCTGGGACTTATCGTTATGTTTACGTAATTCTAATTCTCTTAGATTAGTCGCCCTCCTTCTGATCAGGTGGCTTTTGCGCTATAAGTCGTTTATTTGCGTCGTATTAAATCACGACAATTGGACACAAACATAGATCGCCTTCTAAATAAATTTGGATTTATGATTGTTTCTGTCATTTATATCCATCATAAATCCTTAGCAGTTGTCGTTACTACACTGACATTAGGGGTAGATTTGATACAATTCATAGCTATAGTCATAGACATAGTTGCCAAATAAATCAAAAGCTCATTTTCCGTAAATTTGATATATGAAACATTAAATTTACAGATTAACATTTAATTTAAGTTTGGATTCAAGATTGTGATTTTATTAAAAGTATTTGCGTAAAATATATACATGAAACAAAAGATATCTGATGATATCAGCATACAAGGTCCTGTCAAATGAGCTCTAGCCAAATAATAACTTGGTATGAATTTAAAAATAGAATTGCGACATAATTTACAAACTGAAGTGTAATTTCTACAAATAATATATCATTATCCAATTTAGTGAACACAACTAGGCTATTAAACTAACTCGCAATAATTACCATAAGTTAATAATTAAACTCCAAAACAGTTTAAGTATGGCTTTAGTTAAATTATTTTCCGGTAATAAACTAAATATTTTGCAATAAAAAAAACTTAAATCCTTTCAACTCACGAATGGAATTGACAATCGTAATTTTATTTCACAAAGATAACAACGATCGAATTCAATATAATTGTGATAATTGTAAAAATTATGATTATAAATTAAATTATTTAAAATGCCTGTTATGATAACGAAAGGCTTTGAGATTTTGGTTAAAAGAAATCAAATTATGAGTGTATAAAACATCAGCAAATACAAACGTCAAGTTGCTTAGTCAACGCTACGTCGCATTCCAGTAAAACTAATTATCTCAAAGCAAGTGACCGCAAAAAGGCCCTTGATACACTTACAGATATCAATCAAAATCTAAACGTAGGTATTGACTTTCGAACGACACCGAAGGTTTAAAACGTAGCAGCATCCACACGGTATTCAGAGCGTAATAAAATTGATGAAAATTTAATGAGATGAGTGCATAAGTATGGAATTTGCGGCCGGCCCGAGTTCAGAATCACGTAATGATGTCATGGCTTGTGGTTTGCTGGGCCCTAATTCTAATACAAAACAGCTTAAGGCAACTCGATAGCGGCGTTTGTTTACTAAGTTTCGTATTCCTTGCACTACGCGACATTGAAACCAGCGATTGGTTTACGATTTTCAGATTAAACGCAGAATATTTGCGACGCGGTCTGATTCCATATGTAGCGACTGGAAATAATATCTTGTTACTTAAACTATTTTGACATTAGTATTCTGTTTCTCATAGCGAATTCTAGGTCGATTACGAGTATCTATTAAGATCAGTAAGTCACTTTAATGATTGTAAAACTGATACAACTAGAGCATTGATGATGTATTTACGAAGCGCAGGTTTATAACGACGAATACTCAAGTTAATAACATTGCTATTACTTGTAATGATCTAGAGCTATTCGAGCAAGCATAGAACAAGTATTTCTATAATACTGTCGGTAAGTACATACAAGTTTAATTTGGAGATTAAAATTGGGTTCTCTAATGTTTTATGCGAAGGTATCACATTTATAAACCTATATTTTATCAGCATGAAGCAATAATAGTAAGAAATTGCATACAGGCTTTCTGCTTAATATTTTTTCTGTTTCATCTTATATCTGAGAATAAATGGCCCTTCAGTTAGTTTTGTACGATTATGGACGTTCGTGTGACTCATGCATGACGAAATTAATGCACTATGCATGTCTCTGCACTGAATGCTTTTCTACATATATTTTATTTAGTGCATGAACGTCATGAAATATTTATATTCATTGTTTGCGTGTCACTTTAATAATAGAATGAAATTTTCTTTGTTAATTTAATCATTTTCATAAGAATTTCTGCTTCGTATTCGATTATTTACTAGGAAAATTTGTGTTGTCAAATTATTTTGATTTAAGATATTTGAAAACGATTAAAGGAAACTCGTATCAATATATCTCGAAGAGTGAATAAAACTTAGGCACTCATAAAGCATCACGTATTTGTCATATAGCGAGTTCCAAATAAAAGTAAGTAAGCGCATAAGTGAATGGTATCAAGGTCTGAAGGCTGGTTGAAGGTCGCGGAGCAGGAAGCCAGCCTTCCGGACCTGCCCACAGTCACATTCAACGACTGGTTACCCTCGCATGTCAATTTGACATTTGCACACTGTTTAATTTTCCTTTAATTGACTTACACATGTAACAATAATTCAGATATATAGGACCGAGTTTCGTAGCTGTTTTAAACTATGTGACAGAGCTATAAAGTCAACTAAATGTAGACGGTTTTAATGTTTACACTTTTTGTGTACATAATGTATTTCTTTTGTCCCTATACCCGATGAAACAAAAACATTTGCTCGTTATTGTACAGGATGTAAATTATGACGAAGTAAATTGCTTACAAATATGACGGCTACAAAAACAAACAAGAACAAAAACTAATTGGATCGATACTGTGCGACATTCTATTTTATTCTGAATAATAATTTTATTAACACGGCAAATTATTCCGTGAAATTGTCGTGAAATTGCACTTTTCGTTTTGTCATTGTTCGGGTTAATTTGCCGTGGGGTGGGCGGTATAATTAGGCACGGGTAATTGGGATATTGATATTGCTGGGCGGTGCGTGGGTTTGCCCTTCTAAATCGGATTGCGGTGGAATGCAGACAAAAAGCAGTGAGTGGCGAGGCGAGCGACACTCGGACGTGATCCGGTGGGTGTGCCACTGAACCTTAAGGGGTGCGACCTACGTTAATGTATTTAGATTTTTCTAGAATTGTATCAGCTGACGTGCGTGAAGATTTTTATGGATCGATTTAGCTGACGTGTAACTTACGTAATCAGTTAACCACAGGTGAGCTGTTGTTAAGTGGTGACAGCTGACCATTTCAAATAGAGGCTAACATTAAGTCTATTACCGGTGTCTTAAGATATGGTTTGGTATTGAGCTAACTAGATCATTCTGAATTTAACTGTCATTAGAAGCTCATCAATGTGCAGTAGATATGAGGTTGAAAGCCTACTATTATATATTTAACAATGATTTTGCCGAGCATTAATGATCGAGTGTATTTGGAAAATGTCAATCTTGAAGACTATCGTATATTTACGATGTTTCCAATATTTCAGACGTAGTAGTAGAGAATAGTCAAACTAACATATTTACTATCCTCAATCGGCTGTTCTCTCGATTATGAGTCACAGAAATGGTAGAGAGATATAGACAACATAAATTTTTTAAACACTAGATAATTTGCCAATAAATTACATCGAATTTCGTTCTGCATGCCACTACAGTCGATTTACATGACCAACGAGCAATTTGCGCCGCTTATTATGTCAACATCGATAAGTCGTGAGAACATCACTGACAAATCACGAGCCGATTTAGTTGCGTTTAGTGTGATCTTATTACCATATTATTATTGCGATATTATCTGTTCCGGAAGCTACGATTTACTTATTTCCGCTTGTCGATAACAGTTTAAATGGTCGAGTTTATTTGGGTCTTTGCGACATGAGTTAGACTAGTTGAAATGAAAATTCTCCTCAATCGACAATGTGGAGAAGTATGGCCCAGACTTTTCCTATTCTGAGAAGAACGTTGCTTCTATTAGTGTGGAAAAAAACAGAAAACTGTTACTAACTATTAGTTAATTTCTAAGTTCTTAAGAACAAATAAATGAATTGTAGCCACGATTATCATAGCGTTCAGACTTTTTTAAAGTTTTGACGTTTGAAAAGACGGTATCTTTCCACACAGAGTGGGAAGTAACGGAGTCGTAATTGGCAACCTTATCGCTTACCTTTTAAGATACAAATGATGTGAATAATAATTTCTAGGTGATTGTGAAGAGGCAGACTACGGCACCGGTCCAGTTGACATTGTGAGCATAAATGGAGCACCGTTCAGGAGGATTTAACCGACGCCGTTGACGGTTACGTGACTATATTCGGAATTATTACGCTGCTCGCGCCTGCGCCGTCAATTTTATCAACTTTTTACGCGTTCGCCGCGACAATGACATTTCTTAATCGGAACATGTATATCTGTATGCTCAATATTAAAGTTGAAATGTAAATTGTTCGAGCACGCACTAACAAGGAGGTTAAATAATGAATGCTTTTGGTTTGTAAATAGATCCGACGTTAAGGGAACGTTTTGATTGATGTTGAAAAGAAGATATTTAGTAATGTAAGCATTGTATAATTAAACTGATACCATTTTATGACTGAGTAGAAAAGTATTATATAGTAGTCCGTTATTATATAGTATCCGTATCGTAGTCCTAGAGTAAGAAAATTGTGAAATGGGAACTTTGTACAACTTTGAAGCTAATCTACATTGATGTATAAAGAAATAGATGGCATCAAAATTGGTTGGAATGGATGCCTGACGTAAATCAGGAGCACTTTTATACGCTCTGATATAATTATGTACTTTTATATACTTTTAGTAGTCTTCCGCTGTTTATACATATATGGGAAGAAGCGTTTATAGTCGTTAGTCATGCTCTAGAAAACTGACAAATAAAGCGTAATGTGAGATACGAGCCAATTAAGTAAAAAAGGCAATAAATTGATTTCCATTATTTATAAGCGTCTGTTACATGGTCGTTTTTTGTCGCGTAGCTCAAGCAATTTCGTAAAGACTAAACAGTTTTATATGCTGTATTTTATTACTGATTAGCGTTGTAGTTGCTTTACCAATGTTGTTTTCGTTTAGATATTTTAATTAATCACTACGCTTATATTTGTATGTTTTTTATTATTTACCTATTTATTTGACTGGCATTATGACATATTTTATTTATATAGTTTCTTGGACGAATCACTAAAATAATACGTTTAAAACGGCCGGAAATATATTAACGTGACTCATCTCGTAGAGATGCTACGAACCCGTAGCGGAAGATGACTTAATACCATCGGAGCTTATTATACGAGTCATTGCGAGAATCGGTCTTTACTTAGTAAATTAATAAGCCTTAGGCATGGCAAAATAATGTGTTTCCCTACATTGAAAAATAAACAGTTAATATATCCGTTATGCATAATTCGGTAATTATATACAAGCAACATATATTTAGGAATTGCCATCTTTGGATAAGAATGTTAGCAAAATTCTTGATGGAATTCGTTGATAATTTTCTTACACAAGTCAGTTGTGAAGCGTGACAAGATGTGATACAAAGATTGAACGAATTATGACATAAAAGCCTTGTTATCAAGATGTAAAGAGATATAATCATGCGATGTTTAGTGGAGCATAGGATTACCGACGTTTTTTTCGTATTTCTTTAGTATAAACTATTTATAAAACGCATCTAATATTGTAACTACGTTTATTTTGTACAAAGACTTATTTGTCACGTTAGATGTTATAATTTACTTTCGTTATAATTTTTTTTGTCAAATATTTACGACACTTTTGTGAAGCGAGCCTATAGATAGGCAATTTAGAGAAATCCTTTTAAGTAGTTGTTAAATTATGTTCAAAATAACGTAACAATACAAATTTTGTTTTTAATTCGTATTCGTATTCAACGAATATAATTTTTTTAATATCGAACTCGGAGTCATAATAATTCGGTTCAGTGACTTATTACATTTTGTGGCAAGGCTTCTTACATCGCGGAATGAAACAGCAAAAATAGAACTGCTTCGATTTCATACGCGTGTCAATGTCACTGAAAGTTGACCGACAACAAGTTAAACATTGCAATAATAATAGCTAGCTTGATCTGCACACAATGTTCCCTTACTTATATGTTTCGTGGGCTACACAATCTTATACAAATTCTAGTTTAGCGCGTTAAAGCACAAACTTGTCTTTGTTTAGTTTACAAACTTGAATTTATTTTTAAGCCCGAATTTCTCTACACTGTTGTTAGGTTATTTTTAATACAATTATAGAAAGAGAATTCTGAGATCAGTAGCCACAATTTTGCGATCGTTGCATAAGAATAGGAAATCTATTGTATGAATTTTAATACACGTATAGGGAATGAAACTGTTAAAGGTAAAATACGTGTTGTGACTGACACTGTACATTCTGACACGATATCGTGTTAAACGCGACAAAATGTCACAATACGTTAAGCCTGATTTACAGGGCGAGTAACTCAAAATTCGAGGTAAGTCAGTACTGATACTGTCCTCATGTGAAATGAGTTGTACAGCGCTGACGTGTCTGTGCTGACTACGATTCTCTTGAGTTTTTAGTAGTCAGCACTGTCGTGAATCGAATTTTGAATCACTGTGTAACTGTGTAACTTTACAGAACTCGTAAAATGTTGCGCATTGTTATTAAAAAGCGGCGTACAACCCACGATGAGTAATTAAGACTTAGCAAATATATTGTTCGATGCAACCAACGTAATGATAATTTCGTGAATTGCACACATGAGGAAATAAATCTAAGTAGAGCGTAGTTAACGTAATGACAGTGACCCGCGCAGGTCGCGTGGCCGCGCGAGCCTATGCAATATTTAACTAAGTCTTTCATGTTCGTCACGGCACCACCTTCGTGCCGTGTCACTTAACAACAATTCTGGTAATTGGGGTAACGCGTTTATGAATTGGTAAGCCTATTGCGGTCGTTAAAAAGTAAAAGCGGTCGTCGAATACTAAGAATTCCGTTATTTAAAAAGAAAATTGAAATTTAATGGCCGTGTTTAGAAAATATTAGAAATACTGAACAGAATCATGATTTAAAACTACATCTGATACGTTTTTATCATTTGAAGAAGGCTTTGGACACAAAACTTAAGATTCTTTGTTTCATTGATTTTTATTACACTAATTTAATTTATATTTGATTTTACATGTTATTATTTGATTTTGAATTTACAGAGGCGTGATGTTTAGCGCGATTGTGAAATTAACAACGCATTTGTCAGAAATTAGGCTAGATACTTGTTACAAATGTTACAAGCTGGAGGTCAGATATCCTGCGGCGTGCCGGCGTTGGGCAAGGCCCTGTTTGAAAACAAAGTGCAGCACAACTGGTTCTCTATATCAGATTAACAACTATAAATTAACTTATCGTAACCTGAAACCAATGCTGGCGCACCGCTCATAAATCGATCCTAACATTTTACTAGCCAATCTACGACACTTAATTACAATGTTTGATTAACAAAACAAACGACAAATCTTTCGCTCTACACAACTCAGTCCACGAACTAACTTATAGAAAAGAAAAGCAGTTGACAGAAGATTACTCACCAAGAATTTCATTTTTGTGATTAGTGATAAAGCACAGAAGGGAAGAGAAAGAAGAATTTATAAAAAATTATATGAAATTTAACGATTTATAGCGCTACTGGAAGACTAGTATCTTCCAGGACTCGCTATGTCGAAGTGCAACTTGCGTCTGTTTGAAATGAGGGCGGGAGCGGGTTTATATACTTCGGCGTGTGCGCAGAGGGGGTGCGCTGGCCGTAGTTCTCGCACGTGAAAGTATTGGGACATGCCATTGATAATAGGCGAATATCATAGGTAGATATTTCAATGGCACTGTTTTTGGGCTTAATTTAATGTGTAATTTGTGTCCTAGTGATGTATATCTACGTGTTACAGCATCATATTTGTCTATTGACCCAAGCAGTAAGGTCGTTTCGTTGAAGCTTTAAGAATAAGCCGGATTGTTGTCGATTTTTACGTGTCAATACGATTTCAATTTGTAATTTCGGTAGAGGTTACGTTAAACAAAGTGTTTGTGTTTTTTGTTTTCAATTGTTTCTAATAAAAGTAAGACAGAAAGAATTGACAGGCGTCGAAAATTAGGCATTATGAAAATGAGCTGTACGGACTAGATTTTGTTACCGTAATTTTTTCATCGATATTAACGCCTATATGTGAAAATTATTGTAGCATATTACGTGTTTTAATAAATTCCTGTGAGTTAATTAAACAGATAATATCTTACACATTAACGAGCATCGATGCGTGAAGATAAACGGAATACTTATAAACTTTATTTACTTTAACAAATGGTGTGTAAAAATTAGATTTTTAAATATTAAAATCAATTATTAAACAACCTATGTTCATTTTATACTGTTACATAAAATATATTAATATTTAATAGGTAAAGAATTTTACACAGGTGTGTAAAATCTATTATTAATATAATTTATAAGAAAGTAGAGTAAGAAGTAAGAGCGATATCGAAGAAAGTTATTAATAAATAGTAACTATAATAAATTTGTCTATAGATTGATAATGTACCTAATCAATTGGTACAAGTGAATGAATGTGTTTATAAATTGCTTAAATCTGATAGCGTCATTCAAAGCAAGTCGTCAAGCGAGGTCTACACCCAAGCAGACGTACCAAGGGCCTCACAATGTTATTGCTATTGTGTGCCATATCTGATCATTTAGATCGGCTTTCGCATTATGCCTTAGTAATTAGACATTCTCCATAATGATACGCGAATTTCGTATTATAACATTGTCTAGGTCGGAACGCCTCTGTCAAGTGTTTCCCTTTACTACGCCCTTCAAATAAAACAGCAGGAGACAGAAATGTGTGTAGCAGTTGTGATTCCGGATTTCAACTACAATGTACACCTTTAATAATTGTGTTTCACTAATTTCATTCAAAGTTAAGCGAAGCATACGGACTAAACGTTCTCAATGTACTCGTACACTCCTTTTGTGTTATATCTGATCATTTAGAACGGCTTTCATGTAAGACCTTAGTAATTAGGCACTCTAAATGATACGGGAATCGAATTTCATATTAAAGCATGTAAGTATGGGTCAGAATTTACGGCCAACGCCTCCGTCGTTCGGATGGATTGAACGGATTCGGTCAATGATCAACGCACCATAGTACATCTATATCTCCATCTATATGTCGACTCCTACGTAAACTATTGTATGTCCAAATAATAGAGTTTACAGGAGAGCAGTCAAGGAACTTATACCCCATTCTCTTGATTACAGTATGTTTAGACTGACCTCTTTTAAACTTTATTATTTAGACATATGAAATTTCACGTAGGAATCGTCTGTCTTCATTACTGTTTTTTGTAATGTGCCAAATCTCCACTAACATTATTAGTATTGGCCCTATTATAGCAATATTCGCGTAGCCCGGAATTGAAAGGTGTGAAAATGCGTCTAGACTTCAAGTGGCTCTAGTTCGAAGTTTGATTTTAACTGGATTGGAGAACTGGATAAGGATTTGACGAATGCATTTATAGATAATAGCGACTAGTTAACTTTTTTTGCAATGCAAATTCAATCGTTGTAATTGATAGAAAACCTTAATCGAATTTCCAAATGTTCTCATTCAAAATATTATAGTATAATCAAAGCTAAACATACTATTGCATTCAAATTTATTCTAGCTCTAACGAACGACAAAATACAATAAGGTTTTCAGGTTAGAAAAGGGACCCCAGAAGTCATCGCGCAAAGCAGAAACAAGAAATTTAAAACGCCAAATGGTCTTTTGCAATGATATTTCTATACTGCACACGTCAATATGAGTGTTCGCGGCAATTCTTACGTTTACACCAGATAATACCTAATACATTAATTTATTCAAGTCAGGCCCGCAAATACGAGATCGTTAATTGATTAGAACACTTGTTCAGTTTTTCTATATCGTTGTTTTTAATCTAAGTTATAAATTAAATTCCAGTATCGATCTTGTCTGAGATGCTAATTTGTCTTACCTTTGAATTTACGAAATCTGATAGCGGGATTGCAAATACTTTTATATCGTTACTAGTAGCTATTGAATGTCGTTGATTGAGAAAATTGTAAGTAAATTCGGTTATAGTTTATAGATAAATGTGTTCTTATTTAAACATAGTTTGGAAAAGAGAAAGAAAGATTATTCTTTGTTGTTTTGGAGTACTGAGGGTAACCAGTAACTAACATTTTTACATGCGTTAGTAACTAATGAAATGAAAGGAAAAAAAATGAAATGCAATGTTGATTATGAATTGAGTCGATTAACGACATCGCCTTCTACCCTTATGTATGTTTGTGTAATCTATAGCACCTTTAGGACGAAAATGACACATTTCAAAGAATCGTTTAATGAGTTACGATCGTAAAAAGACTTTATACGATCACATCTATCGTTCCGTAAAAAATAAAACGCCACATTCAGGCTGGAATGGGACAAAGCTGCAATTTCGGAGCTAATTATTTTTTACGGAACTATACATATGGTCGTATAAAGTCTTTTAAACTAAAACTACTAAAGTAACTCAAAAATCGTTTTTTTTAAATGTGTCGTTTTCGTCCTAAAGCTGTGATATAATGGTAACTGAAGTATCATAATCTTAAATTTTATTCAATCTCTATTACAATCTACGCGTTAATTATACCAATAATAAACTGAGGTAGCAACAACACGAATAACTAGCTAGAAGTGATTACGAAAACACTTCTCAATTAAGCTTAAAAGATTAAAATCAGATAAGTTCAGGAGCCGGGCGCGAGACAAAGGCTTCCATTAAACAAATGCGAGGAGAGTCCAACAAACTATCTTAGTATTGAAATGAAGAATTTATCATAATAGAACGGCGTTACGTTCGCTAATATTATTTATTATATTTATTTGAATAGTCCTCGAAATATGGATTAATGAGAAGTTCACAATAAAGCGTACATGTCCATTAATTTATCTTATTAGTATGAAAAGTAGGTAAAATTGTTTGATGATAATTACATTTGTGTTTTCTTTGAGAGAAGCTTATAAAATTACGTCAACATATACTAGTAACCTTGTTTACCGTTCTAGCGCAAATTATTGTTACGAGCGTTTAACTATTTCTCTCACACCGCATCTAAATGAGAAATACGAAGCTTAAATAAACATATGTATATCTCATATATTAGCGAATAAGCATTTATTAAATAAACTAAAGAAAGAAATAAAACTAAAGTTCTAAAGAAAAGCTAGATCAATTAATTATTTATCAGTGATACACTAATAAATTAAACCCTACTACGAAGTTCATACATACAGGTTGTATCACTGTATAGTGTATTCTTAAAACATATCATACATCCCACATGTGTGACATGTTACAAATCCAATAGGTACAAATACAAATAATGAACTAGACCTAACATACGCGTTACGTAATAGAATCTGTATTATTTTACTCCCATACATGTGAGTGTGCACGTAATATTACACAGGTAAGGTAAGGGGAAAAATATTTGTCTGTCACACAAATATTGCTTTTCCGGGAACGTCGCACTACTCCTATCGGAAATTGGACGCCGAACGACGTTTAGGAAGCAATCGGGAGAAATCGAACCACGCTCCAAATAATCTAATCATTTTTTATTTAGATGTTCTAGGGGCGTGTTACTTTTGAGAACTTTTTATGATATCACGGGGAATTGGAATCCTTTAACGTGGTGCTACTCGATTTACACGTAATTTTCTTCCTACACAGCAAGACTTAATTTTACTTTTATATAAACTGTGAAATGCTTATATGAAGGCAGTTTTAGATCTTGAATGCACATCTTATTAATAACTAGATACCTTTTTATTATTAGTATTACATACTAAATTACCTACAACGTAAATGTAAACACGAGATTAGCCGAAACAAACAGACAAAAATTATAAAAAATGTTATTTTGTATATGTGTGCATTTATTAAAAAGCTGTTATTTTAATATTACAAACAGACACTCCAATTGTATTTATTTATATGTACAGATTCTTTTATATAAAAATAATACTGTAATACAAAAGCTCGGGATAGAATTTTCTTTAATTCTCTTCGGCGGGATGAATCGATATAGTCCAAGATCACATGACTCATGAGATCTTATCGTCATCTTGAATGACGCAGTTTGGTTGGAAAGAGAAACTGTTGCGAAAGTGGTTGCAGTCGATTTTTGTACGTACTTACTTATTCGTGAATCAAAACCAGTCTTTCGAGATTGTGGACGTTAGAAAAGTTAATTTCTTTTTTACGCGGTATAAGTTTTTACTAATCGAGAATTGCAATCTATAATCAGAGGTGTACAAATTCGTCATTAAGTACATCATAGTAATTCAACAAACATATACCGCATATTTTATGTTTATACAAATACAATACAATACAAATACTCTTTATTTGCACACCAGGTTGATAATTACATACAAAATTAAGGTCTCCAGTAAGGTACAAAGGGCATGTATGTATTGACATGCTAGTAATTAAAAAATAATTGTCTTCATTAAAACCACTATACATAATGCATTGGCATAAAAAGTAGATCAATAGTTGATATATATCGATCGTATATCGTTGATCGAAAATAGTTATAATATTAATAGATGTCGATAGATCGTATCGATAGATAATTTTTCGAGGTTAGTTTGCTCAAGTTAGGGAATACTACTAACCGTTCTTGGACAGTCCAGGGCGGTGTTGCTGACCACCACCGGGCTTCATCCCTGGCGAGTAAACGTGGTATCTCGCTCGCCAGCCTTCAGGAGCAAAGCTGAACACAAAGTTCTCCCACTGGTGTTCTACCTACAACATATAACTGCTCTGTATCTGTGTGAACAAATAAATATAGAATTTCGAAATGTTGTTCGAGTAAAGTTTATTAATTCTCCGAAGAGACCAAATTCTGTCTTGTAGCAGGAGTAAATGATTGTAAAGTTTCACTGAAGTAATTTTTATTCTGCTATTTTCTTGTACCAACGTAAAGTTGAGTTTCAGATACGATAAGCCATTTAATTCAAGAATTTACCTAAAGAGCTGTGATCTATTAAATCTATTGATTTAAAATTTCAAAGTATTCGTCAATAGTGATTACAATAAACTAGCTGAACCAAAGACGTTAAAGGAATCATTGCCAACCAACCACAAGACCTTCGGCCCTCTCCAAGATGAAGCAGTGTGACAACACCTTTCTGCAGAACGAGGATCTAAGCAGCACCTGGGCGTGGCTCAGCTGCATATCCATGACTGACATCTTAGCACCGTTGCTGTCCTGGGAATACAAACGTTGTCATTTCAAATCCACATACTTGTATACCGTTTAGTCTAATGTACATACATACAAACTATAATTTTCTCGTACACATAAACCTTAAAATAGAAGTAAAGTTAAAATAAGTTTAAATGTTCATGCAAATTTCTGACGTTCAAGAACTTTTTTAACACGTGAGTATAGGAAAAGACACATAAACAAACTTCAAAACATCTAAAGGGAAAAAACTCTTCATGGGAATTTTAATTCACTGAACGCGAACCCTTCATTGGTCATTGCGCTAATCGTCTTTAGGTATACTTTAATGATTTTCGGGCGTATCTTTCTTATGTAATACTCTAAAACTATTTTACTTTATATATATTAAAACAAAAAAAAACATCTACAATAGTTATAAGATACATAACACGAGGTTAATTTATACGACAACACGTAACGCGATTTTATATATCGACGCTAGAAAAGCAGAATAGAGTAAGCGACATTTTGGGGGAATATTTTATCCTCTTACACTATCCATGAATAAAAAATAAAAAAAGAGGATAAATAATTTTCACCGGAATTATAGCAGTACACTTATTAAATGATTTTATATGACTTTTTAATTTTTGTTTTCAAACTTTAACTGGCTCTCCTGTAAAGCCTAATCGCTTAGGAAATTTATCCTTTCAAGCGTAATATATGAAGCGGCAATAGCCCAATGGGTAGTGTGACGGACTGACGATCGAGAGGTCGTGGGTTCGATCCTCATTCCCCCATTGCACTATTGACGTGAACCCACTCCTAACACAAGCCTTCGAGCTTAGCTGGAGGGGTTAACAACAGGTTAACTAGTATGTATTGACATGCTAGTAATTTTTTTTTTTTATAAAAAGTATTTCACATTTACGTAGGTATTTTTTGTAAAAGTATTTCACATATACGTAGGTATGTAAATGTTAGGTCTGATGCAGCGTATCGGCAATAACTTAGCGGCGCGAGTGTGCACGAGCGGCGGTCGCACACTCGGCGGTAGATGTTCCTCATCCTCATTTTAAATTTATACACAAAACCCCGGAACTCGGCACGCGAGCTCTGTACGAGAAAATGAGATTTGAAGGTTTTTTTGCCGGCTCGCTCGGTTTTTGAATCGCACATGTATTGTTATATATGGCATGGATGTAATGTGATTTATAAATCTTGTAAATCACGCGGATCGTACCGCGTAGTTTTGTATGAATCGAAAACCCGTATGGTGCAATGGTCACGTTGGACTGCCGATCGAAGGGTCCTGGGTTCGATTCAGACATTTGAATGATGAGTTTAAATGTCTGTTCTCTGTCTGGGTAGGTGTATAGTTGTCTCTGTGTTTTGTCCATAGCACCTACGACACAGATAATCTTAGTGTGTAAGTTTGTTTTTAATTCTGACAATTCTACATTCAGTAGAGTATACGAGTATATGGATGAAGATATTAAAAATAAACTTAAGAGCAAAATTGAGTTAAATTATTTCGTGTCAGTTAATAATAGGGTTATACCAATTAGTGATAGACACACGTATGACCTTTTAAAATTTCCGTATTTCCATCAGAGATTTGCTCCGTAACTTTTAAGTACGAGGTTTTTTTTCTCTTGACATCACTGACCTCAGAAACGATGACTTCAGCCTCCCATCGCCGTGAAGCCAGGTCCTCGGCTCGCACCCACCCATGCAGATACTGCCGGACAGATCTCGGCAGAGGTTGGATCTGGTCATCTAACCACACGTGATCCATTGACGGCTTCGAAGATGTTTTGCCTAATAGGAGAGCTGCCCTGAAGGCTGCTGGGCCCTAAAATGTTTTCCTTTGACTTTAGCTGCAGTATACGAAATTCTTATGAACCTCTGAGGTAGATGTGACAGGGAGGAATGACTGGATGAGAGCCGAAGATCGGACTCAGCAGTACGCCTTGGGAGAGGCTTATGTCCAGCAGTAGACCAACGCCGGCTGATGATGACAGCAAGTGTGGTCAAGATTTGTAAATGTTACATGGGATGAATGAACGTTTGTCAAGAGTACACACGTTAAGTATAAATCAATTTCAAGTTTAAAATACAAGACTTTCTACGTTTTCAAAAGACGAAACAATCTATTATATTATATTACATATATGACACAATAAAGTAACAAAAACTCACACCTGTATTTAAAATTTTAGTTAAAAGCTAGTTTTGTACTTACTAATCCCCAGTAATCTGGACCTAATTCGTTATCCCTGAACTCCCTAAAAGGACATTCAGTCGGATCTGCTTCATAGATCAGCATGCTTTTGGCAGTATCAAACTTCTTAGACATTTTGATGATATTTGTATTTTAATTCTATTCCCTGCAACTTGGCTCTTATTTACGATTCTTACTTTCGAATCTCAGCATCGGAATGTTTGCTTTAGGTGCTTTGACGTGAATAATACTTTATCTGTGGTCTGACATTGACATTCTACTTTATTTTTAAAGCAAATTTAAAAAGTTTCTTTAGCAATATCAAACTTTTTGGACATTTTCAATGATGATATGTATTTTAATCCTATTCCCTCCAACTTGGCTCTTATTTACGGTTCTTACTTTCGAATCTCAGCATCGGAATGTTTGCTTTAGGTCCTTTGACGTAAATAATATTTTATCTGTGGTCTGACATTGACATTCTACTTTATTTTTAAAGCAAATGTCAGTTCGAAATTAAAAAAGTTTCCTTTGTTCGCGTTTTGTTTGAGAATCATGAAATAACTTAGTTATCTGACATTTCTCAACTTCACTTATTTTAACAATTATTTTATTTCCTATCTCTCTGTGACTTTATTTTGTCAAACCTATTTTAGAAACTAATTATTATACAGAGTAATTTGATAACATTTTGTTTGCCTCATAAATTTTCAATATATAAATTAAAGTTTTGACAAAAAAAAGAACCGACTTCAAATATGCGAAACAATGCACTAAAAAGTAAAAAATAATTGCATTCGCATTTATTGTTATTTTTGGAGTCGTTAAAATACGTGTTGGATTGATAACCTCCTCCTTTTTTGAAGTCGGTTAAAAATGATCCCTGGAGATAGTGGAAATTGAATGCATGACTCCTGAAAATTGTCTCATTTACGACAATTAAATAATTGAAGAAACAAGTATTGCTAAGATTTTTTTCAACAACACAAGGGCAACATTAGCAGAGTTTTTTCGTTCGCGGTTTTGTGACTCTATATCAAAGTCAAATATTTTTAGATAAAATTGTTCTGTCAACAATATAACATATTATTTTATTATGTTGATTGTCCACTAGACACCAAAACAGTTCGCGAACGTCGAGGCCGTTCACACAAAAAACCTTGTCACGGACACACAAACAGACATTTGTATAATCCAATACTTGGTCATTGTCGCTTAAATAATATTAGATAAACAATTCTAGGGTATATTTTACCTATTTATAAGAAATCTGTATTTTAGAAAATATCTCTTCTATACTCTCATCTAATTTTACTACAGACATATTATAACAAATTTTTACTCAAGGCTGTCTTACTTGGGACTTTCGTTATCTTAATGGAATTATTAAAAAGTTTAGTAAATATAATTCTTCATAAAAAGCATATTATTGAATAGAAATATGTAGAAAAAAACTAACATATTATCAAGAGGGCCAGGGGAAAATTTTTAGGGGAAGAAGATAGAAAAACAATCTAGAGTTACTTTAGTTAATAAGTAGCCTCCAGTAAGTCTCGTTACTTAATCGATATCTTAATGTTCATGGCATTTTTCCTCGACCAGTCCGAAGGCTTTCACGGCGAACCGGTCGTCGACTTCCTGTGCTTTGTAAATGTCGACCTATATCCGCCTACGAATACGTAATTATATGTGCATGTTTTATAAAGCATATTAGCCTTTTGTATTTAAATAAAAAGCGCGCATGGCGCCGCGGGTTGTGTAGATCGCATGTGATCGCGCAAGTTAAGCAACGTCGGGCGCGGTTTGGGGGTTAAAACGTCCGACGTACTGGCTAGCCACTAACCAGTTCTTCTTCAAAACTCAAAATCTATCAACATTCCTGGGTAAGCTGTTGCCTGGTTTTGAATCTTCGTATTGATGATTAGATAACTGATACACATACATTTATAATGTTGATTATCTACACAAAAGTACTGACACAATATTACCCTTATTCTTTACTTAAACATAATTTATATGATCGAACCCGCAAACCCTTAGTTTGATCGGACACTAACTAGACCAAGGGGCCATTAATCAATAGAAAATAAGATGTAATAAGACATAATATGTATATAATAACATTTCAGATTACTACTACTACTACGGCAGTTTCAATCTTAATATATATAAATTACGTGTCACGTTGTTTGTCCGCGATAGACTCCG
>DWGW01000137.1:0-18787 GCA_018247775.1 Udranomia orcinus
TAAGTGTTGGTAGGACGTGACCGTGAATTGCAGTTCACACAACCGCAAAACGTCTCAATTTCATCAGTTAAATATTGAAATATAAAGAAATATAAAACGTATAATATAAAATAAATATGATTAAAATAATTTATTTATTGGTGTCATATAGATAAATTACTGCTGGATAGAGGAATATAAACAAAACCGGTACATTATTATTTGATTAAATATAAACGGAAACTAGACGATATGCTGTATCACGTTGTGCGGTCGCTACTACTAACAAAAGTTTTTGACTAATTGCAAATAGATCCTATCTTGAAAAATATCTCTCATACTTTGATTAGATTCATAACTTAGACATCGGATTTTCACGTTACTAAACCTAAATAACATATTACTTATTCATTGCGGGAATGAAATAAAATTGATTAAAAATTAATACTTATAAGATTATTATAATAGTAGATGTAGGGATATTGCGTATAAAATTTAATCAACTTAATTTATTTCTATGCATACCAAAATGTTATTATATTTAACTTGATTTATAAAATCAGTGTCGACACCGATACACACGATGCATCATAACAATACAATAATAGAATTTTCTTCAACAATCACTTTTGTTCGGGATTGTTCTTCCCTACTTTATTATCTAGTATCATTAATTGGATCCGTTAGAAAAGTGGTTAAGTTTTAAATGAACGGAAAGTTTGCCGCTAGTTGACCTTAATTATATGTATATACTATTTTATGACTAGCTATAGCCCATGGCTTTGCCCGGTGTATACGTTAAGTAGAATGATAGATTTTCTTCCAATTTACTTGACACTTATCGCTATACCTTGGCCAATTTATACCATATATATCTTTTAAAATTACAGCCTATGTGATATTGCCTGGTGTATAAGCTATATAACTGTAAAGTTTTATCGAAATCCGTTCAGTACTTTTTGTGTGAAAGAGTAACAAACATCCTCACAAACGTACGCCCTTATAATATTAGTAGGATGTATGTATATTGTAGTATCGTTATCATTTAAGTGACATGATATAACTGTTTTCTATTTTAGGGTGGCACTCCACGTGAATATTTGTATTTGCGAACTCGGCATATTTGGCTAACAATCACCATGTGTGGATAATATATTTGGTCTTATTTGCTTATTTCATATAAAGTGTCTGCATCTGTCAAATACAACAAACAACTAATAGCAAGCACAAATACCCATGTAAAATGACACCCTTAAATATGGAACCAACAATAATTTATATAGTAAGGTCATCCCAATTTTCTATTGGCACGTTATTGAGAATAAATTAGCTACTCAATCGCCCTTCTGTAGGATACGTTCTTATCAAGAGCGTAACTTATGCCGACCAATGTTATAATCAAACGGAACGAATTTATCATTATCACAGCACATTATTTGTTTCTTGATGAATCAAAGTATTTTATAGTTTAATTATAATTTATTTATTATTACATACATACAAAGTAAACTAAATTAATTAGTCTTGATTATACTGGGACACTAATTGCATTCTCAAGCCAAGCAGTTTTAGGCTTATAATATACCTAAAAATTGGTCAATTGACAAAATCAAGTACAATTAAGAGGCTATAAGGAAATCCGGAATTACAGTCTTTCACCCACAATCCAAAAGGTTTATTATGATTAAGATGATTTCCAGAACAAAACAAAACAAAGAGGATAGATGAGAACATAAAAACTGCAACTCTCTAAAAACAGAAAAAAAATTGTAAGTACGGTTTTCTGTTGGGACATTATCATTTACCCTACTTTATCTACAGTTATATATTTTTACGACCGTGTATTATGTTATGTACTAATGTAAAAAATACGTAAATTCTGATGTATGATCAAATATCAAAAAAAAAAATTTGTTTGAAAAAAAGATTGAGGTCCAACTCATAAGCGTTATAAATATTGGAGAATATTGGAAAGTAATACTTGATTTAAAGAGCTTCCGATTCAAATATGTTTTACAAAAGTAGAAATCCGTTTAGTACTTAACTATTTGTTTTAGTAAATTGTAATCAAACTAAGCTGCTGTGAAAATATAGGATTTTATGTATGTTTGTGTGTGTAAATATGTGTTTGTTAGTAAATATGTGTAATGTATATATGTGTTTGTAAATGTGCATGCTGCATAAGTTTTTAAGTAGGTATATGATATGCGCGAGGTTGGCTGCGCGTGCTCTTCACAATGATCCTGTCTCTTTGATAGGTTAGTATTATTCCCTTCGTATTAATTACTAATAATACTATCAAGTTTTTATACAGTTACCAGAATTCTGTCTTTATTTTTAGGATATAATTCTGAATTTTAAATATCTGTCGTTGTCTAATGTTCTGATCTGTATCTGTTATAAGACTAACGGCGAATAATAAGTTATAAGGTAATAAAATAATTTATCTTTTAGTCATGATTTAAAACCTTGATAAAATTTATATAAACCATTGGTTGATAAAGAAGAAAATTTGTGAATTGGATAAAAATCTTGGTAATTTGAATCTACATCTATAAGTACAGATTTTTTATTCAATCGCCGTGTTCTTTCCTAAAAATCCTAGTTAAACTTCAAGTTAGGACGAAACGGTACCAAAAAGTCCCGGATAAGTCGTAACGAACACACGTTAATTTAAATCTGCATTTTATGATATCACTGTTTTAATTCCCCTTTTATTATTACTAGCACATAGTACAGGGCAAATATGGGCAAAAGGGCAAAAATACTTAACGCGATAATACCGCTAGACAGTTTATAATTTCTTGTTACCTTTTTTGTGGCTACACTCGAAGGCATTACTAAAATTATACGGCAAAAAATATGTAAGTAATCGTGATATTAATAATAATAATGTAAAACTTGATCGTGTTTTTTTTTGTATTTTGGCTTGTTCTATCCTTTATTTACATGTACACCTCTACGTACATAAATTTATATGTTTATTTTTGGACATAACTCGATTATAAAGGTAACTAAAAGTAAATTATCATCCCTTCCTACAAATTCGCATCGTCTCAGTATAAATGTATTAACCGTATTAAAAGTTCGTTGTTATAGCATCTCAGCTCAGCTATGCCTAAGTAACGTTGCTAGGTTTTTAAACGGGGAAGCCGAGCTGACCCACCAGTTTTGGCGGACATTTGTATAAAAAGGCCCCATACTAAATTTTTTACCATAGAAACTTCCTTTCTTCTTCTTCTTCTTAAACTTCTTAAACTCATTCCTAGTATTTTTCCGCCCGAGCACTACAAATATAAAAAAATGGTCAAATTTAAAAAGCAAGAAAAAAACCCGACAGATCGTACGCTGACTGTGTGTGTGTGTGAAAAGCCTGACTGTGTCCAGCTTGATCAGGACGCTTGGCAACGTTATGCCTAAGGAACCGCAATCTATATTGCGCGTAAAAACGGAGCCGCAAACCGGAACATTGAGGGCCGCAGTCAAGGTACGGCTAAACCCACATCCATTAGTAATGTACCACGTTGACTTATTATTAAGCTATACAGCTTGGATGACACACGCCAAAAAAAGGAAAACCGGTTTTTCAAAATCGCGGACCGATGTATATAAGCGTCTAATACGCCGTCATAATTTCACTGGTGCTAAAGATAACCCGTTATGGTGGTTGTTATATGAACTTGTATTGGCTTTGTGTTCATTTTATGTTGAACATTAATGTGATCTTAGCTGAACATTGCTACGATGGAAATGACTTGTGGAAAAACCGTTCTGAGATGCGAAAGTGGTAGCACTCTGTAGTTTTCTCAGTTGTGTTTTGCTGGGATACTTCCGCCTCGCACTTCACTAGTATTTACGCTTGTCTTCCGGTCAGGCGGATATACGAATTAAAGATTTTTCGTCTCCTCCAAATATTACATTTTTTGTCATGGCCATGTATGTTTTGATCACAGATGATGATTACTAGACCCCTTGATGGACTACAGATATCTTTGTTATATTTTTATAAAATTGGTGTTGCCGGAGTTCACTCCGGTTCCCATGGATTTTTTATAATAATATTAGATATATTTTAACGTATTAACAATTGGTGGTTCCTTTATTTTTAAAAGCAGACTATCTAGCAATGTAAGTCCATCTATAAAAATTAAATATGATCCCGGTGTTATATCTATAACTTTCAATTTACATAGAAATGATGTGCCCAGCAATGGGATGTCTAGATTGGTGATGGTAGATATTGCGTACTCACGATAGATTTTCGCATTGCGCGTGTCCTTCACTATCAACTGATTGTGTATCAGTACGTATTAATGCTTCCTTGCTACTTTTACTATTACTTTCTAAATCTGCCACTGTATCGGAACTGCCCTTTTTCACTTTTTTATCTATATCCTCTTCTGTCTCCGCTTTAGAAAACACTTGCGATAAAGGATTGACAGTTTCCGGTACGGCGTGTGTGATTGTAAATCCCGAGAATTTATCGACATTCGTGAGGTCTAAATGTTGACAATTTTCACATTTGCTCGGCGACGACGACACCTTGTGGTCTAATTCAAATTTGGTCCTAAAGGAAATTTTACCTTTGAATGACATCTCAATTAATGCTTCAATATTTTTTAAGTAGATATTAAATTAAGCATTACTTCTGGACTATTTTGCTCCCCACAAGTTTTTCCGAGTCCGTTATTTGTCAGACATATATTCACACGAATAAAACGCAAACGTATATTTAATTTATTTATACAACTGCGATTTGTTTATTTAGAGCCAACGAATTTAAATAACACCGTATCGATAACCGATAGTTATCGAACTAAGTCGAATAATTCACGGCCGGTCAATTTGACCTTAGATTATTTATAAATCGGCTCCAACATTAGGAAACGATGACACTTTAATTGACGAAACGTAAAAAATAATTAAGAAACAATTAAGTGGGCGCACATACCTCTCTCCGAAGGAAGCGGTCGGTGCGGCGGTACGCAAGTAACTGAAGCGAGTCCACGACGCCGCTCATTCGCCGACCAAGGAAGTCCACCTTGCGATTCTTAACATCTTTGTTTTCGTCCACTTGTAAACACACGTCTATCTTATTAACATTTTGTGCCCGAGCGAATATTTTATACAACCAACACTAACACTAGTAAGCACCAGAGTTCAAATATAACTAATGTGGATGCATGTTTATTTAATTTATCGAACAGAACCGTCTGCCCCCACCGTTAGTTCGCACGTTAATACTTTGTGCACCCACATAAATTGAAATTGGACCGTAAAGTAATCGCATAAATTACCATTAGCAACGTCGCTGAACAATGAGGCGTTACTGTAGGTTGGGAAACATGAAAACATGAAAATACTCGTGGCTCCTTCAATACAGTTATGCCGCTTAATGTGTATAAGCAAATAATATAAAAATTGTCAATCACTCATATGCAATGCAAAACGAAAATCCACGTGTAGCACGTGATACGAAATTAAAACACTTTTCATTAGTAACTCTAATCGCTATAAACAAATCGATCTCATTAATGCAATTTTGTGATAAGATTTTTTGACAATGTTTTTTACGATATAAACTTGTTGAAAATAATCTTGACCGATACGTGGAGTTCGATCTTAAGAGTGATTTAATATGTGCATAACATAATCATGTAATGATTACGCAATAGGTACTTATGATTAAAAATATTTTTTTGTATGACTTATCATAAGTAAATCAGATTGATAATAAAAATCGTGCGTTATCTTTCGATCTAGGTAGATGTTATCACTAGCTCGTTACGACAGTCCATCTTCCTTCATTGTTATTGTCTCGATCTTTGTCTTCCATTATACTATTATAAAACTAGAACCTGGTAATTTGTTGCAATCATATATAAATTGAAATGTAACAAAGTTATTTTGGATTACCTATCGACAACGACGGGTAGAAGTTATTGCTGCTCAAAGAACATTTTTGTTATGCATCAATTCAAGATTTTAATGTGTCTAAGAGACACTCTCGTGACGTCGTTAGAAGTTGTCAGTTCATGACACTTTCCACGTCAAGTCGCTTTTTTATTTAGGTCTAAGGAATGTGTAATTGGACCACCCAATAAAAAATATACTCCAAAATAGTTTAAAAAAAAATTGTATTCGTTAATACATTGTAGGATTTCCTTAATGTAGTTAAACTATACAACATTTTTGCCAATTCGCGTTAGAAAATCCTGGCCAAGTATGCTTCAGGTTTTTCCCGTTACATAAAAAGACCTGCCCCAGTGAGACATACAAAGGGTTACACCCGAAATGGGTGTTAGCATGCACGTTCAAAAAATCAGTAATAACTGAAAATCACTTTAAGAATGTGTTAAAAATATTAGTTAAATGCCAGTAAATACAAAATAAAATTTTAAACAAAGTTGTAAAATTTAAAAAAAAACTTACAATCTACAACAGCAATACCTGTTAGATTTATTATGACCGCGTACTATCACAAGAAAAATCATCAAAATCGGTCTTGCCTTTCGACCCAAGTTTATTTTTAAGCATTACGTATATGTATTGTATATATTTATATGGCAAGTATTCTGATCAAATGGTTTAGGAGGTTAAAATAACTAACTGTTGTCTTCTAAGGTGAAACATTGTAGGGGGTACACTAAAAAAAAGACCGGAGATAACCGAGAGGTTTTTAGTGTGTGAAAATCCCACATAACTCGGCTTCGCTCCGACAGCACCGGGTAACTTTGAAAGGTTTTCTTCTCGTAAAAAAATGGGGCACACTAATATTCAGGAATATTAGAGTACCCCATCTTTTTACCTCTTGGGCACTTCACCGTGACGTATGGTTGTTTGAGGTCAAGTCAGGCTTACGTCATTTTTCGCATGACGTGGTTCTAAGTATTATCCACAATTGGTTATTGACGTCATAAAATTTATGTTAAACATGAAATCAATTATTTAGTTTTATTTCTATAGTTTTAATAAGACATTCCAACTATTACTCAAGTGACAAGTGCACTTGATAATTTGATAAAATCATCAGGATCGAAATTATCGAGTAAATCTTATTGATGAACATTTTATTATGAACAATATAGGCGTCACTAAACAATTCTGATTGTAGTTCCGCATTCCTGTTAATGTGGTTGCCAGAACCGTTAGTCCGTCATAATCATAATTAGTTGACAAGTTATTATTTCCAAAGAATTACCTAATTTGAGCAATTTTAATCACTTTAAGGATGCGATACCTACTTCCGCTTTAAGAAATAACTACCAACAATAACAGTACAATTTAATAATAACTATAAATTATTTGAATTCTCAACCGTGGACATTGACCTATGTTCTTGAACGTAATATCGTTACAATGTTGACAATCGTCAGTAGAGCGAGTGAGATGGATTTTATTACGTAAAATTTTTAACATAAGTAAAAATTTTTAGCGAAGTTCTTCTAGCCTACTTAAATCAAAGACAGGAGGATCGAAAATTACCACTTATTTTCACATATAATACTAAAAGAGGCTAGTAATACTAACATTCACTATAACATCAGTATATTTTAAGTAAGAATTTAAAAGCATGTTATTGTAGGTAGGTAGGTATGTACATATGTTGAAAAATAAAAATCAATTTTAATACAATACAATGTTACTTTACAATATAACATTAAATACAAATTAAATATATGATTGTGAATCATTTTCCTCGTTTATTATTGTTAAATAATGAACAACTGTCTAAACACGCACGTGTAATGACTGTCTATTATATAAAACATGTTGCCGGCCAAACCCATGTCATGATAAACTATTTAGTGCTGGTCCAAACTGGTTTTATTCTACGCACGTGTCAGGTCAGCATCAGATATAAATTGGCCATCCAAAGCTTAATGGACCCCCTTAAGCGATAATAGAAAACGTTGAAAAAAATGATTTTATTGAACGGGTAAAGAGGGAGGAAGCGAGAGGCTTATGTGGGATTAATCGATCTAGAAAATTCCTATTAATTATTTTCACTAAATAAAAACTAAGAGTTAAAAAAATTCAAGCTATCCTGGCAAGCGTGGGATAAACCATTTTGGTCTGAAATCGTGTTTTATTGGTAACATATAAATACAATAAAATAACATACCTAATACATACAATAACTACTTGGCATAAATTTATACTGACAGATTTACGATTATTTCAAAGTTTGTGCCTAACTATAGAGACCTCAGTAACAGCGCCAGTGGCTGGCATTAGGAAACTACCAAGAAGATTATTTATTTTCTTTCCATAAGCTTGGTGATAAGGTGATCTTCATAGGCACGAACGTGAATGTAATAATGTTAAGCACATTGCGCTCCAAATACGAGAAGATAACCAAAGAGCGGATTTAGTTTTCAAAGGCTCCTCTTGGCGCGGGCAATTCTCAAATCAAAATACATTGCCATTATATCTGAATATTAAACAAAGAAACTGAAGTGATATGAGTCCATCCAATGCGTAAAATGCTCTTTGTCTGATAACTGCATGACTAATTGCATGCACTAGAATAAAGATAGGTACCTAAAGCTTCAATCTCGGCCTCTTGGACTTTAATCTCATATTAAACCGTGTATACTATTCAAGTCCCATTCAAAATATACCTATACATTTATATTTAAAAAAATATTATCAACAATTACAACTGTTAAACTTATAAACAGGGTGAAATACCTGCATGGTCCTGGCGCAAGACTGAGCATGAAGTGTGTTTTATTGTTCTCAAATTAATGTTAGGCATGGATTCTCTTTCCAAAAGGCGCACGTGACAGTTAGCCAGCGTCGTTGAATTAATCGATGTGGTTGATGACGAATAAATACACGCAAAACGTCACACCTTTTCATAACATATGAATTTGGTAGAATCTTGCCTTAAGAAGCGTAACGGTGCTATAGTTCTTAATTTATTATAACATCGAGACATATGCAATTAACAGGTCAGACTCGAAATTCTTTCTCTTGTCAACCTCGTGCTCTATGTAAGTACGTACGTATGCGTCTCGATTAAAGTAAAAAGGTGTGAGTTGAACCACGAAATGTTCTACCATCTTCCAATTGATGAGTGTGGTCTTTAATCCTTCGGAGTAGTGAGGCATGTTGTTGACCCCTAGTGCAAGTATACTATGTCCGGGGTTGATTTCAGGTCTATCTATCGGTGGTAGTTTAGTGATCGCCTAATATTATTAGCAGACTTTTATATCAATGTTGCTTCGTATGTCGTATCATCCGTTCTTATTTTTTGATATGGTTTTCATTGTTATTGTTGGTTGTTTCAAAAACATTATCTTTGATAAAGTACGTTGGACACTCTTACCTATTCATTTAAATAAACATTTTAGTATTAGAATTAAAACATTTGTGCATTTAAGTTTAGTTGTATCTTTGACCTCGATTTAATTGTTTGGCCTTAGTTGGGTACTGTCTCTTTCTGTACTAATGTCAGTGTCATTCAATAGGTGATGTAATGTTCTAACGCTGCAAGTGGCATCTATTTGGTAATTCTAAAATCCTAAGGCTAACTTAACTTTTCGAAATAAGAAGAAATTCGTAATATGAGATAATAATAAGATAAAAGTATAAGAAGAAAGTTGTATCGGATTATTAAGTGTCTCTCTATTACCACTCCTTCCATATCAGTAGCGCGGTAAGCGGCATACATATGTGGTCAGCCTAAGAAAGAGCTTCGACCATATATTGGGTTGATTATAAATGTCCATGTGCATCTCCATCAGCATGCAGGAGAGCTGCATGTTTCTTTGCTACTTCAGTGTTATAAAGAAACTAGAACGCTAATGCTTATACGGTAGAAATAGTTGTGGTGGCAGCCCTTCGGAGTCGAACCAAGAGAGGTTCTGGACTTTCAGTGACATTGATAATTTACTTATAAATATCAAACGTTTAATATGCTTGCATAAGATCATAATATTGCGTTGATACCGTTCATGGATAGCCTTGCTCGGAAAGTCTATAAAGACTAATTGCGGAGTTTTGCGAGCTAATAGATAGTTAGGATCTCGCAGACGTCTTTTCAGCATCTAGCAGTCGGCCTTGAACTATGATGTTATGACACAAGAATCGATCTAAAAGAAATCTATGAAAGCGTGAATTATATTATTATAATTTCAAATAACAAGAAGTAGAGGTTTAAGCTTAGACAAATAAAATGACATAGACTAATGCTTTAAACGGTCTTGAAAACGTGCAATCCTTTATAGAGATAAAATTAGGATTTTTAAACATACATTCAGGCATACGTCTAGGCAGGGAGTGCGATCGATTAAAGTTCAAGATTAAAGATATATTTAGGCGCTTATCATGCAAGTTCTTAGGAGTTACCCATCACAAAATTCCCGATTCTGAAATAACCGGGATACTGGGAAATATATGTTTAGATAGCTCCTAAGGTTAGTAAAAACGACTATAGCTGTGATATATAAAAATATTATTTAATATGTGACTTACAATATTATCCATAATGAACGAAATCTTGACAATACGTAAAAAACTATTCACTCGCAAATAACTATATTTATCAATCATAAAGTATAAAAAAAACATTCACACTTGTCTAGAGCCCACACGCAAATGTACAAAAGTACTATGATCGTTATGAAGGCCGATTCTATTCATCTCACACATCGCACATCCTTCACCTTGTAGGTATCTGAGAACGCAAGATGAGCAATTGTGCTAATAAACGAACCCAAATAGAAAATTGCAAGTACAATATCCCACTACGTGTATAAAAATGTATGTTGTTTATTTTTATCGATTTAAACCTAGCGAAAGGCAGGCAGGTCATATTAAGTGATCACTGCTATTAGCAACAACAGCACAGTAGCAATACCAGAGGTATCACCAATGCAACGCCGGCGTTGAAATAGAGAATATGGGTTCATAATAACACTAGCTGATCTGGCCCTCTTCGTACTGCCTCAGAATCATTTCATATCTCCTCTTATCTACTTTTATACACAAACTTATTTTTTTGCATAGACTTATACGATATTTTATTGGTTATTCTATTCGGGGCAAAGAGGATACGAAAAAAAATATCAATAAAGTTAGTACGGCTGTTCTTGTATTATTAATAGTATAGATAAATAAAAAGAGTTGCGTTATTAATGAACTAAATTATGCTACTGTGAAATTAACGATGAAAGGATTTGTCCGTCATTTTGGACCAGCGGACTGGTGATCACCTTGACTTTACCACTTGACTTCAACATTTAAAAGATACACTAATATTTTATTTTATTTAAATACCCACAAAAAACTACATTGACTCTTATTAGACTATTGGCGACGATACAAACGAGCCGGTCTAGGAGTTATTCCTGTAGGGTCTCTCTTGCCTAGAGGTCGTCTGTCCCCTGTAGTTGCGGGACCTAATGAATAATGCTACGTCTATCTCCTAGCACTGAGCTGAGCGCGTCTTACGACATAAGACGGCTCCTAGGTCGGAGCGGTAAGAGTGGGAGCTCGAGGGGTTTTTAAGTAGAAAACCCACATAACCCAGTATCGGGTACTTGCGAAAGATTTTCACAGCTTCAAACTTCGTCAGTTGTTGCTTCCAATTAAAGTACATTCTTCACCTATCTTCGTTGGTTCTTGACCTTTTAAATTCCTTTTTCCGTATTTCCTCATCTTAATTAGGGTTTCTAACAGATAGTATTAGGCAATAATTCCCGTCTCGCCATGTTTATTAACTGCAACTTTGTTTTTGATTGAATACTATTCCAATTACAAGATAACAATGAATTTTCTATCTCGGTTGGAGATACATAGATATGATAATATTGTATGCAGTGTTATAGATAAAAAGGTTTGAAGTTACGTACCTATTCAAGTCAATGCCAGTCGTTGTATCTATTTAAATTAGAGGATATTTGTACACCAACATAGTACATAAGTTATTTTTAAGTAATTATAGTATGAATTAAACTCGCTAACATGGTTCGGAACACATTTTAAATCTTAGCAAAAACGCGAGCGGGAGATACGTCAACTAATATCTTATGTTATTTCTTCTAACTGATCTTCTAACTAACTATACTATATTATTTCAGTTATAATATATTATATAGAAGGTAGTATCTATGCCTACATGTTTTTATACAATTATGTACATTCATAAAATATTTCAGAATAACGATAAGATCGATACTCTCGATTAATGGGAAAAAACGATGAAGTAATAACAGCACCTACTCAGTACGAACAATAAATAATTGAAATGGGAACTCTATGAACTTTGGCCAACATTTTTAATAGGAAGCTAAGAAATTCTGGATTAATGCGGGAACCAACGCTATACGTATTATCTTTTCATTTACAAGACAATGGTAATGTAAAAGTACATATATTCCTACATAAAGTACTTACGATAATGTACGAAGCACACCTTAACAAAAACGCGGAAAAGAAAAAGACACTGCATGAAATTGTTTGCGCTTCCGTCGTTTCCTTTTAAGGGGTCGTATTTAGGGTTGCCTTCGTACTTTATACTAAAGTTAAGTTAAAATTCGACGAAAATACTTGTCTGAACGTTTATAAAATAAAATTAAAAATGTTTTCTTTGATTTTTAAAATAAAATAATAACAGAGCAATTGTTTAACATTGATAATAATTTGATACAACTTGCTTAAAAGCCATAAGAAATATCTATTTAAACATAACAATAAAGAGAAATAAGTTGTTCTTTATATCGATACAATGTACTTTTTTCTCATACCTTTAATAATCAATGTCTTTTAATTGGTCCAAAAAAAGGTAGCAACCCTAGTCGTATTATTCATTTTAAACTTAATGAGTTCGATTTATTACACATTTATACCCAAACTAAGAAGTTGGTATAAATGAATAAATAACTAAATTTGTTTGGCACTCGAAATGATTATTGTTATGATTTGATTTTGTAATATATATTAGACCTGCTGATGATGAGAACTGATGGCCTGCGGCTTTGATTACACGAGGTATAAATTAAAGCACAGAATCCCATATAAAAAACATCCATCCATAAAAGGATGATAAAAACTACCTTTTTGGTTTAAATGTGAAAAGGTAGAGTAAAAAGACAGAGTAGAGTAACTTTCGCATTTATAATAATACTATGGATAAGACATTATCTAACTGGTACATCATTTCTCAACAGTTAAAAATGTTTAATTTTTCTTAGAGGAAGACTTTGGGTATGATTGTTAATTATTGATTGTTGGTTTTTAGATAGGTAACCTCAAAATTGGTACTAATCATATCGATAATATTGTGACGTCACAAGTCGTAAAATCGACGACTCGAGGTCACAACAGTATTATCCAACTAGTTATAAAGAATTGTCAACAGTTATTTAGGTAACAATAGTAGGCTTAGGAGAGGTTTAATATCATTCTAGTTATAAGAAAGGTTTTACAATGGAAATTGCTAAGAAACATAATTATAAATAATAACAGTTCCAGGAACAGTCAAGAATCATGAAAACTAGTTGATAAAATGTGTCCATTAACAATACCTCAGTATCCTAGATAAATGTATATAGCAATGTTGACAATTTACTTCTCTTCCGAATAAAGCAGTAATTGTAATTTGGGTGACATTTTAAACCTCTAATCTTTAGTGAGAATAATGAACTTGCTTTTCAAACACATGAGGTTCGTGAGAGTTCGTGTTTAAAACACTGTTTATTTAGCGTGACATAACAAAATTATATTTTAATGTTCGCCAATTAGAATTATCAAAATCATACATCTGGTTTTTAATCCTAACAAACTTAAAAACGTTAAAGTGAATTTGTTAACAAAATTAAACCTCGTACAATACAAAAGGTACATTAAGTGTGAAAACTGCCATCTTGTATTGAGTAGTTTGATTTCATGTTAAACAAGTACCTACGTTTCATAATGCTAACACAGATGGCGTTACGAGTCCCCACAATTGTTTGAAGATAAATTAGTTAATTCCAGGAATTTCTTAATAGAAAGGTTCAATAATCTAATTTTCTACTATTTTACTCTAGTCATAATAAGAATACATTCGTATTAAGCTAGTCTAATACCAAATCAGAAGTATACTTTAAAATTTTAGATAGGTAAGTTCTCTTTGTTTACGTCAATGTAAATTTTATCATATTAGGACACGCTAAATCTTTTCCTATTAATATTTGCGTATTACATTTGTAAATTTTCTGTTTGTAATCAAGTCATAAGAATAAAAAACCAAGTGTTATAGGAAAGTAAAATATGAATTATCAGGAAATCACAGTTTGGCTCCGTCTTCAGTATGTAATATGTACAAAAAGAAGTAGGTATATAGCTACTAAACCTGTTACTTTATGCACCAGTGTAACCTAATAAATGAACCAATGAGACCTAACAAATGAATCATGTGTCAATTTCAATTGCAGCTTATTAAACAAGCTTAAGTAGTAGCAAGTGGGTGCACAGGTGGACAATCAAGTCGGACAGCTGGATGGTCATATTTATATTGAATTGTCTTCAGTCACCCAAGTACTTTATTGTCTTAAAGGAATGTATTACAAATAAAAATCATAGTTATATTTGTGTATATCTTAATGTATAATTATACTATTCTTACATTTTAAAAGTGCAAGGAGCAAAAATAATTTAGATTACAAAACTCACTGAAAACTATTAATTGGTCATTAACCAATCTTTATAGTCTATACAGCTACTTTATTGTCGCCAATTATAATCATTTAAAATTTCCTAAAACGATCCTTATTGGCAGTCTAAAGTTATTAACAAAATAAACAAAACAAACATTTTAGCTTAGCTAAATATTTTGATAAAAACATTTTTACAAACCGGGATTTACATTAGTAGAATATACAGTAGGTGTTTGTATAATATTGTATGCCTATTATAGGTTTTAATAGTTTTGAACACTTTTTATAATAACTAATTTTTATAAGAAATAAAATAAAATTTAAAAGTCAGTCAGGAAGACATTATATATGAATCAAAATAATTATAAACAATTTGTTAGTCAGTTATGGATATGTTAACATATAAATTCCATATTCCCTTAATAGCTCACAATCAAAACTTCAGTCACTTTATTTAATATAAGCAAATTGTGAATAAGCAATACAGTAGAAATAAAAAATAACAAGAATATAAAAAGTAGTAAAAATATAAATTAATGTATAACATAGCTGCTTTGGGATAAATTCAATATCAAAAGCCCATTATTCTAATGAAAATTTCTTCCATATATGGCTAATACTAGGTGCAAAACATTTTTAGGTTCCAATTTAACATTAATGTACACAAAACCAAATATTTTTTACAGACTTGTCTATAATATTCATAATTGTATTTTACTTGTGAAATGCGCTGTTATGTGCCACATAACAATTTTAGATTCGATTTTGGAGTTTGTTATTAATGTTTATGTTAATTGACAATTTAAGAATGATTATAACATCATTTAACTATAGTTCAAAACAAGACAATGAAAGCTTGTATATGGTTACATCTTTGCAAAAAAACTTATTAGTATCACAATTCAACCCAGTTTTTGCTAGAATTATCATTTGTTTAATTTAGGTATCAATTTGCAGTGGGGAGCTGAAGCATTGTGGTATTGTTCATCAAAACAAGTTGATAAAACTATCAAAAGAACTACAGCCTACATCTATAGTCTCGCATCTTTGACGTGTGAAGCAAAAGCGTGGTGATACTATTCTCAAAAAAAAAAAAGAAAGTATCAGCAGAACTACGGGCACATTACGCTACCGAGTCATAATTACAAATTTAAACTGCAACAAATTTAATTTGCATAGTTAGGCCTACATCAAGCCATAGGAAAAAGTTAGATGATGAAAAAGTCTATCTAATTTTATGCATGTTAAAATTAGTCAAAAAATCATTCAACGCCCTTGTTTATTGTTCATTCCACATTCATTTAAAGCCTTAGCATACTATTACACCAGTCTAAACCATTATATTTCTTTATACAACATGTAATTTTTACATGTTTAACATATATGGGTAATTTACTTATTGTTAGTTTTTAAGATTGTGCTAACCTAATAAGAAATTGTTGTACTAACCATCATACAATAAACATATTTATTAAATTTCTAAAATTAGTATACAAATGCAATTAATTTCTCTTCTGGATTTAGTAATTATATGTACTTATACGTATCATACTAACATGGATTATGTAAAAGAAAAGTTATTATGTCAAAACCATAATGCATAAAACAGTAATAAAGTACCAAATTGATTATTATATAAAATGAGAATAGTCACATTGAAGCATAAAAATTTCACGTGAATTTTGTGTCATAATACATTTGTATAATAGAAATGTGCTTAAAATACATGTATACAATTTTTCTGTACATAATAAACATAATGTGTCAGTTAATTGTTCAAAATAAAATTGGATACTCAAGTAATAAATAATAATAATTATTATTTACAAGAAATGTAACAATAAATAAATTACTATGTAACAAAAAATTTGTATTTAACAAATTTGTGTACTGATTGTAGTATCTTTGCCGCTACAACTGTTTTTTACGTACAATATTTAGTTATCGAGTGCTTAATTGTAACTGGCATGAATGAATATCTGTAAACAGAACAGGAGGCCCATTCTTCTATACTTAATCACAGATCCATTGTTATTAGAGAACTAGGACTGCTTATAGTGGTACGATATGGTAGAATGGCAAATTCAACCAGGGAAGATCCAATCCTCTCATATCCAGAAATAACGTTCAGATGGAGTTCTAAAAGCCAGTTACATAGGATCTAATGTTAGAGCTTGAATTTAATTGTTACCTTGTTGGTGAGTCTAATTATCATAATTTGTTACATTACTCGTAAATATTGACAATCAATGCAGATTTTTATATGTACACGAATTAGATTTGTACCAAATATGAACAGTCTAATCCTGATCTAATTATCTACTAAAAGATCTAAAGATACAATAATGCTTCAATATTCTGTAACATTAGACAACAGTAAAAAATTGAACACATGGCTTATGGCTAATGGAATGTTTAAAGTACAAAGAATGTGAAGACCATCCTTTGAAATTCAATTATGATGTGCGATGTTTGTACGAAATGCATAGAAAAAAATGGATAAAAACATTGTTATAAAGATATGTAAAATTCAGTACTGAATTTCATCATTCACTGAATGTCAGTCTTTCTTATTGTTTTACCACTTAGTAGGTCAGTTTATTGTGCAATTGTACATTGTGTTTGTCACATTTTAGTACTGGCCTCTAGGGAGCGCAACAGTGGCGCGCGGGCCATATACTAGAAACGATCTTTTGAGGCATGGAGATCAGGGTTGGTGAGGTACTGCAATTCCTGGAGCTCTTGGAATTTCTTATGATCTCTGATGTGTGCATAGTTCGCCGACAAGCACATCAAGTAGTGTACCAAACTCAAAATAACCAATAAACAGGACACCATCGCCAGAATAAACATAAATTCCGCTTTCTCCACGTAGTCTTTACAGAACAGCTTGATTCTATTAGTGTCGCATAATTTCATGTCCTCTTGTTTCACTGAAGCTGGAAACATGAAATCGAACTGTGTAAAGTCGATGCAGGTGAAGTCAACATTTCTCGGCTTGGAGCACATCGTCCAGAATATTGTGAATAAGAATGTCGTTATAACGAGAAATCCCAGCAAGATGATCCAAACGAACGTAAGAATGTACGTAATGATCATGAAAATGGCACAAGATATCCGCCCGCCGACTCTGGCCCGCCATACTCTATAAACTTTCTGTCTCGTAGCACCTGTTGTTAGACAGCCGAGACACAATAACATGAATCCTAGGGCCCCCATACAGGCGCTACCGACAATAAATATCATTTGCAATGCCTCGATCCATATCAAACGGAAGTGGAATACCTCATTAAACATCTTAATGGAAAGTGACGATCCCTTAAACATGGTTCCGCAGAACACTCCAACGCCCAAACAACACATTATTGTAGCGATGAGGGTTGCGTATGGGACCCTGTTAAGGCAGGCTCGACACGCGTTCCCCATTGTGATTATACTTTCACCACAATTTTATTCACGACACTCAAGATGACACAAGAAAAATATGTTATTTAATTCAATATTCACTAATACAACACCCCAATAATCGTGCAATCAATGTATGTAACACTCATAAAAAAAGACTGTTTTTCAAATATTTTAAGTCTATGATTCACAATTCATTCATCCCATTAATCAAAGAGTATAGTCACATTGCACAGACAAGTTAGGAATTGCAATAATTATAACTATAATCTTCATGTCTATATTACAATATAATTTTAAACAAAATTCTAACATATGCTACGTGTTTATATTTAAAATATACTGCAATATCTTTTTATTAATTTTTAATGTGATGTAAAAGAAAAAAACGTATTTATTATTTAAAAAAATGTTATAACGCGTTAAACTTTAAGTCTGTGGTTAAGTTACTTTGGCGGTGTGGGGATTTTTTATCTATGCATCGTGTTTCTGCTGTAACTAATTGTCACTTTGACGTCTACGTGGCGACATAAACGTCAATACGATATGACACAAGTGTTGTGACATTTTTAAATTTGAGGCTTATAAACAGCTATTGAATTTCGAATAATTTACTAATTCAGTTGATTATATTACCTTTCTCTCAAATTTAAATATATCTAATATTAATGACGTCTATGGTGCTCTTCACGAAACAAGCATAATGGAGACCTTATATCATCAAACAAATCAATTAATACAAGAAACTTCAGAGC
>DWGW01000138.1:0-18771 GCA_018247775.1 Udranomia orcinus
ACACGTTATAGATACGTTTATTATTTAGTTTTCGATGTTTTTAATTGAAGATTTAAGATTAATTAAATATTTTTAAAAATATGCCATAATTCTTGTCGTATGATAATTTGGATGCTAAGTTGACAACAATTAGTAAATAATTGTATTACGTATATTTATTTAAAAAATCAAGTCGAGATTTATTAATTTCATAATTGACCGTGAAATATGAATATGTTAAAACACTGTTTTACATAGACATGTTAGTAAACTTGTTTCTAAAATAATATTTGTTTATGTACATAGCTAATGAAACATAAAATTAATGTTAGATGTGTTATATTTCTGTACTTAGTTTCCGTCCGCGGGTTCTCCATTATTTACTCAAGAGGGCTGGTTGTTGACGCCTCACAGGTGGTAAAAATTTCAAAAGATATATGGTAGTTCCTGATTACGTCAAAATAATCACTCTAATATGTTAAAGTATAACATTTTAGTATAGGATCTTTCGCCTCTCAGACACGCGTTTCTACTTACAACCGCCAAAGCTTGCTTTAATCTAGACATCAAACATATCGAATGTTTGTGGAATAAATAAACAAACATAAGCGTTTAGTATCCTATCAAATTTCTTAAAGGCTCAAGACTATAATATATTATAAGTAAAATTTACAACAGATTTTTACGACTATCGACTATCGTTCGCTTTTCAAATATTCGCTCCATTACAGTTCTAAATGAATTAAATGTAATATTATGTAAAACGAAGTATATGCCCATGTAAAGATTGTTTAAACGTCCTGATTCCCGGGGACGTTCTGGCGAACAGGCCATTTCTATGCCATGGCGGAGCAGAGGCCAAATGTGGCCACGATGCTGAACGTTTCATAAGAGTATCGGGAACGTTACGATGTCAGATGCCGGGTCAAATATACGTGCGAATGGACCACAGTGGCTGTTTTTATGTAATACCTAGATGTAAACCTGTTGCGGTCTAGGTTATCTGGTTTAAATGCTGTTGGATGTACGTTACGTAATGGGTCAGCCTTAAATCACGTCATAGGTGAAAGGAGGGGATCGACAGTGTGACAAAGGGCGGGGAAGGGGTGCTGATTATCGTGACGTCATTCCAAAATTAACCTCAGAACCTAGAAAAATAAAAAACACGCTTTAAAAACAACCCGAAGTAGAAAGATTAAATAATATTTTACGAAATAATGTGGTCTTATAAAAATATGTGACGTCACACTAAAAGGGTGAGTTTTAGATGTGACGAAGGCGGGGGAGGGGTGAAAAAAATATGAAATTTGTGTAATGTTATTTAGGGCCCCTAACCCACGTACCAAACCTCTTAATCAATCAATGTAGCAATTCTCTAATATTCTCTCCAATTGCTTTTGTCAAATTCTCGACACAGTGTTGCCTTCTCCATAGATTTATTTTTAAGTCTTTCTATAATGTTTATAAAACAGACAATATGCTTCGTCTAGTTTCTTGATGTTCTGATTTAATAATAATGGTTAAGAAACTTTGTTATCTGCCTATTAATAGATTTTTATAGATCCTGGTTTGCGTGGTGTTAAGTCATCATTGTGTTCGATATTCTAATGACTTGAGTACCTCTACTTTGTTTCGTGTACACTACTTTAGCAAGACTACTTACTTTACAAAAAAAGGTTGTAGTTTTTTTTTTATATTTACAATTTCTTACGTATAGACAGTTCCTACTTCACGTCAGGAGAACTGTAGTCATTTTTATATTATTACAGTGCGTAGAGATTTTGAAACTGCACTGTATCTTTCTATCTATCTATCTGTACTTTATCTACTTTATTAAATATACAAAGAGGTCTATTTTTAAACCTTTTTGTGGAGTCTGATGTATGTTTTTAAATTACTGGGACAAAGAATGAAACATGATCACAAATTTAAAAAATCGGACAATTTAATCATTTCCATCTATCGTTTGACCCAGCTATTGCTTAACCTGTACCTTTATAAGTGGTGGGAACAGTTTTCGTAGCGGTTTCTGTCTGTGTACTTATATTCTGTGCGGTTATTACAGGGTTGAAATCAAACAAAAAAATATCGAGTGCGTGAATATTTTATTTTGTACGTCTTCGTGGAATGTATTCTTTAACACATATTTTGTCTATTTGAAAACATGCTACTTAAATTACATTATTTACATCCATACGTTTCAAGTAATACAAGTGAGTATGTGTATTTGCGACTAAATTTCACTACATGAGTATGAGTAGATAGGAAAATAAGACGATCTTACGTTCAGATATACATTGAGCAAATCCATAGGAATGTATGTGAAAACGAGTATATTCATAGTATAAGTATAAAATGGAATGTCCTTAAATAGGGTACATTTATAAAGGAACTGGCTACCGGTTCACACCCGGTGCTTTGTATTAAATACATTCATTAGCAAAATACTGAACGGAGAAATTATTCAACTGTTCGCAGGCCGCCCGCTGTATAAATGGACCCAACTTAAATTGTACCTACACTTTGCTATTAAAAACTTACAGTCTTAAAAGGAAACAGTTTAGAAATAAGATATACGAAGATAAACAAATAGTTCACGAAGCACCCGAAGTTAACATTTCACAATCAAACGACACTTCAATCAAAATTCTACTAAAATGAAATAAATTATATTCAAACAATACAAAAAATATATAGTTTTACATCTTCGTTAAAAATGGAATGTTGCAACACCCGGCTGTTCCATTTTCATTAAAACCAACTAACTAAGCTAACGCTTACACGATACGAAATAATTTACTTATTTACACACAATTTGTACATCCATCAACCGGGTTCTAAGTACCAATAACATTAACTAAACGCTACTTAACTTACGTATTTGGATAGACTCTTTTAAATCAATCGATAACAATTCACAAAACAAATATCTTTTCAGAGTCACTGCAATCTTCTACTTATATAAAATCACAATCCGACTTACTGGCCCTTGATTATTGTCCAACATACGCTTAAAATAACGGCACTACTGGACGTCTCGCGATCGACGTCACACTTTGGTTGTCAGATCGAGTGGGTGGAGTTTGATCCTCTTTATCTGCGCGTACGCAACGTCCTCCTCCTCGCTGGCCGAGCCTCCCGCACTGCCGGAGTCTCCGTCGTCGTGATCCGGCGCTATGACTTCACTATCATCTGACCGCCGCCGCGCTGAGCTCGACCTGCCGTCGGACTTGACAGACAGGTCCATTGGATTTTCTTGTAGTGGGGACTCGGACGTTCTCCGCTCCGCGGGGGGAGTAGGGACGAATTCTGCTTCTGAAATCATATCTTCTTGCGGCGTCGGCTGTGATGACCGCTGGTGTTTTAAGATATCATCCAGAAAGAAACGTTTCGATGAATCCGTATTGTTGTCGTCGAGTCTCACGTCGTTGTTGTTTTCGACGACTTGCCTCAGCGCCGCTTGGTCGAGGAGGTGTCTTGAGTATAGAGGGAAGCCTGGCGAGAACAGCAGGTGATGGTTATGGGTGAATGGGCTAAACGGTGGTGGTGGTAAGAACGGCGAATGGGGGAAGTGAGGCAATGGCAGGTTGGGTAATGGCAGTGGCATGTATGTCTCCCTGGGGGGCGTCAGCGTTCTGTCCGGAGGCCTGGATTGGATTCTTGCTTTCTCGTCCAGTTTAGGAGAGGACCCGCTGCGATGGGAGTCCGGTGAGCCCGAGCATTTCGGCTTATAGTCATCTAGGCCCAGTAATGCGAGTTCCTCTTTCGTTCTGGGTCTCGCTAGTCCCGGAAACAGATGAGGCGGAAAGGGTGGATGAGGCATCGAATGTGGCGACGGCGGCACCCTGGGGGGTGATCGTGATTGCGCAGCCTGTTGCTGTTCCTGGAGGAGGCAGTGGATCTTGAACCAGTTGGAGCGGCGCCCGTATCTGGAGCCAGATTTGGACATGCCGACCATGAGGCATTTTCGGAGTCGACATGCTTTGCACGCCGTCCTGTTCTTCTTGTTGATGACGCATTCACCGTTGTTCTTGCACTCGGTGATGGAGTTGAGGTTGTTGTACGATCTTCCGAAGAACGACTGGAAAGAAAGAAAATAATGCGTTAGATTCGTATACAAAAATTCTATGAATAATTATAATTAGAATAATTTGCACAGATTGATACGAGCTATAATCTATTGAAAACGAGATTTTAATTGCTGGATTACAATATAAATTAAGCTTAATGATTAAAATTAATTGGAAAAAACATATGAATGCATAAAGTATTCGTTTTGAAACGAATTGGGCATTTAGACCGTGTCGTATTATAAGATATGAGTTTGGAGTACCGAAGCGGGTACTATTAACTATGTTCGTCGTATATTAATGATCGTTTTGCATAGTTGATAGCGGCGTCTTAATTCAATTGCCGTTAATAGTTTTAACGTGGTTAATAGTGCGAATAATCGGATTGCGACGAAGAACATTCACTCTCGATGCCATCCAACGCTACGTGGTGTAAAGGTGCATTTACACGGGCCGCTGGCCACTGGCGTGTCGTGCGTAGCCCCGAAAGTGAAACCCGCCTTATGTTCACGGTAGTGACGTCACGTCCGGTGGATATAGGCCGCGAACGCGGGTTCTGTTCCGGTCGGTTACGTGCGATTATGTTCGGTTTCGTTTCTCGACCTTGGATTTTTCGGTACTCGTTATATAAGCTATTTTCAAGTTTAGCCGCTTAATAGGGATAAAACTGATTTATATTGTGAAAATGTCTAATTAGTTGGTTACTTATGAAATGGTAACACCGTATTATGGTCAACAAAATCATTCTAAGTAGGCGTGAAGTACAGTAAATGGTGTAAAATTAACTAGTCCTCGAATCAATATACATACAATTATTATTACAATTATTATATCATAGTAAGTCAGTACGTAACATAAATTGATAGAGACGGGTCACAACAATCTGTAACAATATCACTAAATACTAATAGATACTTCAATAGGTTCTTTATCTACATCGCGAAGGAATCACATCAACATTTACCATTTATATATGTAGTTAACAGTAGTAACTTTACAGAAACAAATGGTATCAAACTAGTTTATCGCTACATCGCCATTTATTCCGCCATTATTCAGTAGCACTGCATTAAGTAACAAGAGTAAGTCGTTAACGCACGCCATTGCCAAAATGGCGGGCGCCATCTGAATGATAAGTCGTTGCATCGATCGCGTCATAGATGAGGAATTTGAACTGAAACAATGCCATCTTTAAACGATCCGCGCGTGACTCGAATGTAGCGATACGAGCGATACGCGCGATACGAGCTCTGACGAGATGCGATACGATTGATGTTTGTTTGTGTCGGAAATGTTTGATATGTAGTGCGTGTGTTCTGAGCTTTGTTCTGTGTTATGTTTATACTGTGTACTACAAGCGTTTAGAAATGGTTTCTTATGATTTAAGTAGTTGTAACTAACTAGCTGTAACAAACAATATACTAATCAAAATCTTATAAATCAATCATCACGCGAGTTTTCTGACATTTTGAACAGCGTTTTTTTACTAATACAATCAAATGCTCAAACTAATAACAATGTTTAAAACTCGTGCTTCGTTCATAATCTCGTGCTGCGATTTGTAATTACAGTTGTCGTTCATGAAAGTGTTTTTCAAAGTAATAGAATACTATACGACCCGGTAAAAATGTTTCATTAAAAATTCGTCAAGGTAAACGCATCCACGGCTGGTGCGTAAGCCACTTAAGGCCTGTCAAGTGACAGTTGACAGTCGCCTACCTAAAAACGTTACGCAACGATACTTACTGTCACAATTATCTATTCAACCACTCCGCGCTAATAGTTTATCTTTATTCACTACGTTTAATTATCCACGCGTTGGGAGTAAAGCATAATTACAAGTCGGCTGATGCGTCAAAGTGATATAATAATTAATAGAGTAGACGTGGCCCGTTGCGTCAACTCGACTCTTGTTAAGTTTATCGCCGTCGAATCGTTTTGTATGTGCCCGCGAACTAGTACAATTACGTCTTATACTGCACAATCGTGTGATTAACGTCACTCGTGTATTCGTCACTGCAGACCGCAGTGTTATTATAGGACGAGCGTTTCTATCACTCGTTAAATAGTTAACATGATAATTGACAGCAGAACTGTATGTCGACCGATGATACTTCACTAAAGAGTAGTGTTTAGTCTGTATACTCGTATATGCATGCGTTTTGATATCGGTACAAGTAATAAATATAATTCGAGACGCGCGGAAGGATGAAAAATGGAATGCTTTTTAAGTGAATATATTTGAATTTATCTTTAAGTCGCTTATATGATAAAGTTTGTACAACTAATATGCTTTATATAAATGATAATTTATATACATTATAAAGCATATTGATTGTACGAATTATTGTAGGAGATCTTGAAAGTGACATCTTTAAGACTTTCCTTGTTTCAAATGTATTTGAATTGGATAACTGCATTTAACATTCACCATTTGTTACACCTACCTAATTGTATCAGAGTGCAGTTACATCACTCTTGTTGGGGTGCAGTTAAATCATAAAATTTTATACATCTCCGTACATTTAGACTTAGATACAGTAATGTAATGAATACGTGCAACGATGGGCGTTGCGCAACGTAGGATCAGAGGTGTGGCGGGCCGGTGTCGTCCTGCGCGTTTTGACTTGTTTGCAGCCTTGGATAGATTAGACGTGGAACTAAATTGTGAGGTGCAATCTCACCACTGATTCCTAACGCTTAATTAAATACAGTTGTCTCTGCTATCCGATATCACGTTTTTTTCCCTTGGCTACTTTAAAAATGTATTACATTTAATGCTCCTTCCGATATATAACGGTACGTAAATATATTTAAGTCTGTGTTAGAATCAATAAATGCATATTTTGTGGTACTAATTAGCCCGGATAAACTCTTTCCTGCTTGCTAATTTATGTTTTGATAGTAGCGCCATCTATGGGATACAGAACTATCCTAAGTGTAGTAGTGACCCACTAAAACGCTAAAAAACAAAACCTTCTTTTCGATCCTTAAACTTTCTTAGACACAGTGAAAGTCGAGTGAATTTTAAGCACGTAGTACGAAAATAAGCAACAATTTGAATTGTTTTTCCAGCGGAATGTGCTAGAGTGAGGCACGGGGGCGCATGACCTGCCGCCTTGGCGCACGCCAGCCAGCAGCTGCTTTCCATAGGCATGCACCCGTTACATGCTATTTGTGCTGTCTAAATAACACAAATAGCATTCATGGGGAAAGAATCTCTTTAATTGATAGAGTTAACTTTTATTTAGAAAAAAGCATTCGTCAAAATCTTCTTATCGAAGGAGGTTAGATCTTACTTTTGCTTATGATACGAGCGTATCCGCAGTTCCGCTAGCCTTGATTTACCAAAATGAGTTTGTATTGTGTAAAGAAATAATTCTTCTACTCAATCTAAACGTTACTATGTCTTCTTCCTTTCGTTAGTTCAGTAAGAAATATTGACAACCGTTTAGTCACAAATACTAATGTTGTTTGTTATTTGTTATTGATATGTATAATCGAAACGTTTCGTGTATAACCAGCAACCCTACTATACCACACTATATATACTAGGTATACGAAGCCGTATATAAAACACGGCAAGCTTAATATAATCTATCGAAATAATTCTCAATAATCGAACGCCGTTCAATGGGTACACGGGCGTACCAATTTGCAGCACTAACCGCCCCAGTCGCTAATATCAATTTTCACACGTACGTACAAGCAGTAAACTTTAACCCGAGTCATATTTTGTGCGCGTTTACAAATTCGCAGACTTGAGACTTAGACTTAGGAGCTGGTTTTGTGTAGGGTTGTTGTTGCGGAAATGCTTTTGCGAGGGCTTGTGGGCGCGTTCGGCTTTATAGATTAATCGACGGATAGATAAAACTAAAGATGAATTGCCGGGTTTTAATATGGAACTGGACAAGCATGTTTCCGAACGTATTCAGGATTTATTTTGATTAAAAAAGCTACAAAATGTACGTAATTAAAGCGATATAAAAAACATAAGCCTTGGAAGTCGGGCATTTGTTACTAAATCAACTTTTTGCCATTAATTAAAAAATATATACAACAAGACAGACTTTACACTTGAACATCTATTTTTTTTCGTTTTATACGAATGCATTGAAATAAACCCTGGTAACCCTATCGCCTATTAAAGATGCGCCGCGCCTCTGTACTCGGCGGCCCACAATAAATTACCGCCCTGCCTCAGAAAGAAACATTGCTAAACTTCTAACGCGAAATACATTTATTATTAAGAGTTATTAATCCTGATATTTAGGGGTTTGTCTTACTTGAAATTTAATAGGAATAGAAGTAGTAGTTGGTGAAGCGATCGAGTTTTATTACTAACTAAGAGTTTCGGTTTTTTCCCACTAATTATATTGAGATTTTCGTTAAACTTCCAGGTATGTAAATCGCGATGTTTCCCATCACTAACAAATCGTAATTAATACAGACATAATTTTAAATATTCAGAAAATTCTTACGTTTCGATTTAATGGAATAAATTTTTGATTTGAAACAATTATGACGAATAAACAGTCCTTAAAGCGAATATATTTTGTCAATTTTTAGTTTCAACGGTTAAACGACATTGTATGCCGTTTCTTTGTCTTATTACCTTTGCAATATATAGTCGAATGGCCTTAACAGCGGCTATATATGTCTGCACACTGATTTATTGCATTACGCAAGTATTATGGACATATTATTATGGCGCTTAGCCGCTTATTCAACACTGTATTTTAAAGCAATCATTGTGCTACTAGTCTTTGGTTTAAAGGTATATTTTATTTGGCAATAATCTATTTGCGTACATTGACCAGTAAATGCAAGAATACAGCTACAATTCATACTAATATTATATTTGCGAATATGTTTGTTTGTTTGTTTCGTTTTCAAACTTTAACTGATTCGGCTTCACGTAACCGATCATTCTGAATTTGCGAAACATTTTCTAATATATAGAAAAGGAAATTAGTACCTACTAGTAAAGGCGTTTGTATGCAAAAAATACTGTTCCAAGCAACTAAACCATTTTTTTATTGTGAGCGCGCATTAAATCTCTGAACATCTTCAATAACTGAAGCGACCCGCAGTGTATGATACAGCACAAGGTGGTGCAGTTACCAGTAGTGGCAGCAATACCACCCTCACCAACCACCACTTATTGATCTACCTAAATCAAACCATCTAAGTACATAAATACATAACAGATATGGTAACCAGTAGCTAAGCCGTTCTATCTGGAGTGTCATAACTATAAGACATAATCTTTTAATATTTTGTATCATATGAATGAAGTATCTAAGTTGACAAAGTTCGATATTGTCATTACATGGACTTCAATATTATTTAAGTGCCAATAAATTATTATGCACAAGGACAGAATGACGTTTAGTAGTTTTACGGCGGCATACTGTTATTCATTAGCTCAAATGTTCATTACTGGGTACATCATTGTACATGATATATATGAATACATGATTTTACTCACAGCTTTCCTCGTAATTAATGCCTATCCTTTATGTTTTACTATTGAATTTCAACTGCAATCGTTTCACCGCTATATAGAATTATGTTTTATGAGATATGAGACGAATGTGATAGAAAGTTAGGTCGATTATTAAACAAGAAAATCTTACGTTATAAAATATTAAATGCTTTAAATGTCTAACATCAGATACATCTGAATCTTGTCTGTTAAATACAGAGATAACTCGAAATTCCGTGCTCGTTCGGTATTTTAACACCTAATATAGTAAAAAAAACAATACCTATATAATATAAGCAGTAATACACAAAGGTGTGTTTAAAATCAAAACTCGTACACTTCCGAATAGCTTTACGCAAACTAGCGAGGGAGATTCATAAACAGAGTGATTTAATTCCGTTCAAATAGTTTGAACAAATATTTGTACGTTGTGCGTATAAAACGCCAAGATTTATACGCTCTGTGTGCTTTTAACCTTAGAGGCTATTATTATTTATCGCCAATAAAAGTGCAGATGGAGTTTAATAGTACAGCGATAAATTTTTGTTTAGTAAACTTGTAACTGACCGTCCGCTACGACCCTAAGAGGTATGCGATAAGCGATAGAAAATTACAGGAAACGAGCATGTCTTGAAAAACTAATTAATTGGTCTTCGCATTCGCATTTCGCTTACCTATTATCTCCTCGTTATTTATAATAACTGTTATGTTCCTCTCCACGTTATCTATAATAAATATTAGGTTAGTTATTAATATTAATATTATTATTTTATCTTTTAACCATACCAGCTTATCGCTCTTGTACTTTAAATCTTCTTCAAGCAATACAAACGCCTAATTGATAATCCAAAACCTATCGCTTAGTCGCTGCTCGGCGACAGTCAAACATGTGGTTAGTAAAATAATAAATAGACATTGTTGAAATAAAATCGTTGGATCGATGAAAAAGGAAATGTCAAATGAATTGCGACTCAATAGCATTTATTATTCACGATAACATCTTTGAACCGAGGGACACAGAGAGAAATGTATTGCTTAGTACCGAGTTAAGGTGAATACTGACTAGGACTAATTGTTTGTAATACAAAACCTGGAAAAACTAGAAAGCATCTGCGACTCTTGGTTAGGCATCTAATTCAAGTCAATTACTCTTTTAAAATACTTTAAAACGTCAGTGTGTAAATATATTCTTCAGATATACGAGTATGTAAGATATAAATTAAAAATATTAAAACTGAATTGCGAATTACATGCAAACTTTCCTTGTCAGTACGCGTCTTTTATTGTGTCTTATGTATTACATATTAATATCTTATTTATTAGAAATAATTACCTACTTATAAAGTAATAAGAGAAGTCCTTCTTGAAGTGTTTCGATGACTTTACGGTAGGATAAAATATGGCACGACATGGTTGAGCCTTTAAGGAAGGTTTAAAACAGTTTGCATATATTAGCCGGTACGAGAAAATACTGGCTAATACTGCTTAATAGCTTATGTTATTAACATTAGAGAATATATTACTAGGCTTAGAGTAAAAGCAATCTTGTACAATTTAAGAGATCTTTTTATAACAATGGTTAGCAAGAAAACATGCAATACACCTGGTAAGTGGTCACTACGGGCCGTGGACATCTATAATAAACCCAAAACAGGATCGAAGTTAGTTCTCAGGTCGACCACAAACGCGTTGTGGACCCTCCCCCTACCCCTGTGGACTAAGTTGGAAAGCCTTGGCTAAATATGTCTCCCTTATACACCCTTCAAACCAGGACAGCAAGAACTGCTGTTATAAGGCAGAATATATCGCAGTGGTGCCGCGGAGTCGAATTACGACAGGGTCTACCACTATCAAAAGCTGTTCTTATTCTAGTCTTTTAAACGTTACAGATTCAACGCGCGTTTCAACGCGGAACGCAGTCAACGAATATAACCTAACTTCCTTCATTTCGCATCAAACGAACAAGTATCCGCATCGCTGCTTCAGAAAGGTAACAAAGTATCCATCATAAAATGGCCGCGAATTTGCCGGCTCGCCATTAAGACCTCGTAAACTTGGGTATAAAAATTATGGCCCATTTTATAGCGCCCTCTATACGCTCTACCTACCGCAGAGTAAGTTCCTTGGTATCGCCGTTCTACAGTCCACTCCAGAATGGATAATAGGCAGGATTTATTGGAAACGCTTTATAGAAACCTTTGAAGTAGGTACGTAGATACAATCGCATAGATAACGTGCCGGTAACATGGTAACACGCGTTAACCGTGCTCTTTATTCAAAAAATATTTCTTCAATAGTACTAACATTATGAGTAAATTGTTTGTAGGGCGTGATAACGAATTACAGTGAATTTCTCAACATGCTTGTACGATCAGGCTACAAGACCGGGACCACCCTTATCGAGGCCAATCTTGTCCAAGGTCAGAAGCGTCGGTTTCTCACCAGCAAAGTGACAAATTGCCCGCGAAACTGCTGGTCAAGTCCAACAATCACGCTGAACATGAACAGCGTGAGAACATCGGATAACATTTCCAACTTGACCTATGCACTGAACATCGAAATATCGACAAACTTATCTATTACGCTATCGTAGGCGGGGCTATTAAAACTGGTCTTATTTTCGGTGGATAAAGCTGCTTTTTGATTAGTCTGCTTTGGAGAGTTTAAAAATATAGTAGTGAAGAATGCTCGCGCGTCATCCCGCGTTTGCAGTCGGAAGCACTGACCTGAACGGCCGCGCGATGTTTTGATTGCGACTGACATTCGAATACAATCGATTATTCGTGTTATGTGAGCCGATGCCGCACATCGCTTCTGATAATCGATATCCGGTTTCATTTTTCGATCTACCGTTCTATCGTTGTTCCCAATGTTCTATTTTTAAAACAGAGAATCAATGTCTAAAAGAATACTACGATTGAATATTTAATTAATGTACCCGCGAATTGTTACACTTCTGACACTTCAATGTTACTGCTGTAGCTTATCATAAGCATACAATAAATGTTGATAGGTAATAGTGGTATGGATAAGATGTCTTAATCACCATAATCGAATCCATTAAAAGCTTCGGATTAACATTAACATTAGACCATAATTGCGGCTGCGGACACGTAATGACCATTTAAAATTATAACAATAATCATACAATACATTGAATTTATAGTAATTTGAAGTATGTATTATTTTTACCTGTTTAGTACGTGTTGCTTTTAAAGGGGTATTTTTTTATTTTTTTCAAAGTACAACTTATTTTGGAATGTGATGTTACGATATTTATATAGGTACTTGTCACACAATGTCACACTTTGTCTACCCCCTCCTCCCCCCTTAATGTGACGTAATTTCTGGATGACCCCTAAGACGCACGTCAATATAAAAGTACACATCTTGTGATTGCGAAACGCTTGCAATAGATGTTAACAGAAACGGACACAAACGCGTTAATGAGATGACTTATCAATGACATACTATTTCTGTGAAATATCACGTCAATAAACGTATATCAGTACAATAATTGAATGGCCGCGCTAAAATTAGCGCTGCGGCCGCACCTCGGCCCGCTATCTGTCAAAATGCCACACCGCTTTACTAATAACCAAGCACACGCATAAACCGTATTGTACCAAGACGATAGATGTACGTGATCGGGTAATGCAAGGGTGATGTGTAAAGTCAAATGTTACTGAAGTAGCTGAAATTCAGTTAGCGTTTTGAGATTGCGAACGATAGATCAGCTATTTGGATTCCATCGGATGTTAGATTGCTATTGTGCAAAAAAATCAAGTGAAACTACGATATCGTTGTTGGCTACTACGTTGTTATTTATTACTTCCATCTGTCATTAAGAGCTGTCTATGGTAAAAACAACCTGAATCGTCAAAGTAAGCCCAATCTCACCAATATACAAGCAAAACTCGCTCATATATAATAGCTTAGGGCGTAAACAACGTCAGTGTGTACAGCCGACATCGTGACGCGAATAAAAATGATCGCCATGCTCCAATAAGTCAATCGGTGTGCCAACGCCGGTTGCGTCGGTGGACACTTTCCTAACCTCCATAAAACAATGACAATCATTATCCACAAGCGTGAACGGATTATCGACCTTATACTCCTTAGTAATCAAGCACATAAGTCCCAAAGTCCTGTGAAAGTTCCACTTTTGACAAATGAACTATTGAACCGGTGCAAACGGGTTGGTGCGAAATGATATCGATTCGGCGTCACAATCGAGACGAATTGATTCAACCCGTGAATGTTGCAAATTCTTACTAATGTTATGAAGACTGAAGTTTGTTTGATTGTTTGTCTTTATTGCAATCACATATTGCTAAGTATGAAATATCAACGATTAAAAATAAAACTATTAAGAACGGTATAATGCTATCGCATTATAGGTACATTGCGTTTTATAACTCATATAAAATACTTAGAGGGATGAAGTGAGTCTTGAAACAAAAATATTTAATTTAGTATATTAATTATTTACTTAAATTGATATCAGTTACGTATTCCAGAGAAAAAAACTGACATAAACAGAACGTCTTTATACTGCTAAGACATTTTAAAAAATCGATGCAATTCGTCCACGTCGCTGATAGAAAACGCGAACACCTGGCTAAAAGGGTCAGAAATAGCCCCTTTTACCTTATTAAAAGCTGGATATAATAGACGTTGTGCGATTTGCAAAACAATCCGCTGCAGCGCTCTGGCGCTAAACGGCTGAAGCCCAATTAAGTACAGAGTAACAATCCGATTAATTCACTCGCGTCCGGAGCCATTAAAGGCTCTACTTTTGTTTCTTTTCTGAACGCAACGGCTGGTTTACATACCGCGCCTCTTGTGCGATTTAATTTCAAGGCTTTATTTAAATAAATATCTAATTTCTATATTAACGTTTGTAGATAAATTGTAAAGAAAATTATTAATGTTGATTATTGAAATGAAAATCTCAAACCATATTTTTACTAAATAATATTTTACTGTACCAGAAATAAATAATTATGTAAATATATAATTATTTCTGTCTGGTACAGTAAACTGTCATTTTTAGAAATGCAAAGAATACATATAAAAGCAACTTAATAAGAAGGAATATTAATTTTAAGATTTCCTTAATTTTTATTTCGTTTCCAAGTTTTCGTTTACAAGTCTAAAAAAGCCAAATGTTGACTATGTATCTACATACTCCGTGATGGCAAGTATACTAAAAAATAAATATAGTACACCATCACATATACTTGACAACTTCTCAGTCTTAAACGATACGTACATCGCAGGGAATCTCGATGTAAATCGACCATTACGCGGTTGACAAATTACGGAGCGTAGCGGCATCTTTGACCGCCTCCAACTAGGTCTGAGCCGCACAATGTCGGCGCGGCGCCACACTCGATTGTCCCCGCACAATACCCGATTACACACACAGATAATCGCAGAAAACCTTTAAAAACAAATTAGTAGCCATGATTTATTACGGGCGGGTTACGAAACTGCGTTTAGCCGAATACGTTTTCCGTTGAGCGTTTTCCGTTCGCGTGCTCTACCGCAATTTGAATGTGCTCCCAATTCGAATATAATTCGTGTCGGCTGACGGTCGTGCGACCGTCGTTGCCGATGGACGCGGCGATACATCGCGGACTCTTTAGCCACCTGTTGTAATGCAGCCGATAGACAAGAAGCTGCCATAAGACGATAAGCTGCAAGACGTATAAGTCCTGAGCACTATTTTTAACACGGATATGCGCTCTGGGGATAATTTATTAAGCGAACCGATCGACTAATACTGAAACAACGTTAGGATGTGATTGTGTGGGAGACTCTGTGTGTGAGTGTGGGTGGATTGTTAGAAAAATCTTTACGAAATTTGTTAACTTGAACAAGTGATAAAACATTTATACCGGTTTATGCAGTGTTTGTGAATGACAGAACGTCGAAATTCGACATGAAAACATTGTATTAATAACGCGTGTTGTTTTTAAATAAATATCATAGCTTAATATTACAAGTTGAATGTAAGTAGATTGTCTTGAGTGTATCGTTTATCGTATAGAGTCTGAGATCGGGCCAGCTGCCGAAACTATTTTGCAATGATAACCTTGTACCTCAACCTAAGCTCAAGAGATCTGAAAATAACTAAGAAGCCTCATTGACGCAATACCTGTTCGTAACTGAAATACTAATTTTGTAATCATATAAAGCTTCTTTGGGTGAGGTAATTTATAAAACATATACTGACAATATACCAGTAGGTGGTAGGTAGTAGCTTTAAAAATCAATTTTAAATGCTTTAAACTGGGTTATTTTTGCCAATCATTATTTCAACGACTAGAGAAGGAAATCTTCGTATTACAGGTCCGCAGTAGTAGAGTAGTAGTTATTCTTATGATAGTCATAAACAACAACTAATCACTCAATTACTATCGTCATAATGAATTCTAGTCTGTATAACGCCGATAAACTGTATTAATTGCTCGCGTGGCGGCATTGTAATGTTATAATTGTGCAGAATGGTACGCTTTGACGCGCACACTACTACTTACAAGTATTTACTTTTTTTAATGTGATACTAAGTTTTACCCGCGGTGTTGTTTACTATATCAAATAGTATAAACATGCAAGACTAAGTCGTTCATACAATTATACCATTTATATGTAGATAAATTGTCTAATTACATTATACTTTTTGTTTAGTGGCCTTCTTATTGGCACAAAATAGTGTATCCCGCATTAGTCTTATTTGTAAAGTGTGTGTACGAATTTCCATTCCAATCTGTACACAGTTTTTGCGAGCTCTAACAATCTCCTAAATATTCAGGTAATTTACATTTAACAGAAAACAGCATAATCGAACTCTCCGTCAGTCTTATAGAAACACCCAACTTCGCAACAACATTGAGCAACATTAAACTAATTCTAATTCGTGAATTGTTTTTTGAACCGCTCTTCACTGTTTCGATATAATTTCGTCTGCAGTCATTTTACGGCCTCTGAACTTACTCGTAATCCGAGTTTCCCAACGCTCAAACACCATGACCGACCTTTCCGATCTTTGGCATCGTTTACAACATGTCCGATATATGTTTCAAATCTTCGTTTCACCAGCTGTGTCTGTATCAGAATGATTTTATGATCAAACAATCATTCAACTTTACGTTTACATTTACGTTTTTATTAGATTGATCGTTAGCAAATATTATAGTATAATTGACTAATTTTAATTTTAGGGCGAATAACCTTTGTGGTTTTCACTTCTGAGACACCACAATGTTCGGGCTGCTGTGTTAAAATTTAAGAAACCTTCCTTCCTAATCGTCAGATTCTCCTTGATTAAACAGTGGTGAAATCTTTGCTAAAAGGCCCTAAATATAAATAAAACAGCTGTTTTAAATAAACCCTTGGCCCCAGAAGTGCATGGATGCTTCAAATAACTGTATGTAAAATCAATCTAATAAAAACATAACGATTGTCATTCGACCAATAACCGGCGGATATGACGTCGCTGGCCAGCTGACCGCGTTTCCTTCATCCTGCGACATTCTGTCCCTGACGCAAGACCCCATTGTACTTTGATCATTTGTTTAGTTCTGTTCCAATTCATACCAATTGGTCTGTCGTAACATCTTGTACGATACTTAAGGCTTTCTGTAATTTGTACCGGCATCATCGCCACGCATATGTTCGCTCTTAGTTGTGTCCCTAGCTCGAAGGATGTGGTATGCCAAATTATGAGATTTGCTTTTGTTCTTCAATTATAGTACAAAACTTGTAGTTTACTTATTTTCTGCTGTTTCCTTTTGATTTGATACAGTAGAAAGTGATACAAGTTTTAGTAGTTGAGATTACGCCCATGAAAAATATAAATGCAAGTTTACAACTGTGATCTTGGAACCTATATTCGGTTTTTATTAATGGTGTATGCTAAACAAGACAGTTAGCTCTTAGTCCGAGTAACTATTTCTTCAGTAGGCATATTTCGATAACGCAACGCAGAAGTCTGGCTCATTTCTCTATAACACGAAGTATACAAAAACAGTAAACAAACAAACACGAGAAATCCGACTAACTGTTCCAATTTAGTTCGCGTCAACAAAAAACTATAGCGGATCCGTTGCGTGCCGAGCGAGTTATCGACGTGCATCTCCCGGACACCGTCAATCTGCAGCTGCACTCCACGCCAGCTTATTACCATAAACATAAGGCACAGATCTGCATACACGAGATTCTGCCGACGTAGCCCGGGATGAGGATGAATCGATTCCGAACCGCGAATGAATCTATTAACGCAATTTATTCGAACCCGGATATTCGGTAATGTTACTGTGTATTGGCGTTCGTAGACGTTATGTTTTGTTTTACGTACTCAATTTCGATGGAGAAAATAATTTTCACGTGAAAACGTTTATGTCTATAACGTTTTTTACGAGACCACGAAACCTATAAACGTTTTGATTTAACTAGTTTCGTATAAAAATATGAGTTCTAAGAATATATTGTTATTGCTTAAAATAATCATTGACTTAATTATACTTTCATTAAAAACAAAATTACGGTCATATCATAAGTAACAAAATTTGATTATATTCTGTATTAATAAAGTTTTATATACTGTAATTGTTCTCGGCATAACAATATTTCTTGCGTTTTTGCAGCGCTAGTGTAAAATAGTCCTTGGTACAATTGTTTGAAAGTTAGGACGATTTTCTACTGCACTTCCTATTTATTGATAATTACGATAGACGTTAGTGCGTGCCCGTTAATTCATTATGTTTGTGTGTAATAAACAAAATATGCAACGTACGAATAAAATGTTTACATGTTATTTGCTTTCCATTGAATAAAAGAACAATTTCACCACCTCATCTTATCTCTTTCTCTCTTTTACACACAAAGCATTGTTCTATAGTCAAAATCGAAAAAGTCAAAATACCAATATTATAATACAAAAAATCCTTACTTTGCATCCTTCACAGGTGAACGCGCCGAAATGAAAGCCTGCCGCCGGCTCGCCACACACTTTGCACTTTTGGTTCATCTGAAAATAAAAAAAAAACATTTACTCATAGACAATATATTTTAAAAATAACGCCTCAAGGAGATTTAAGATTCTATTTATATCATTCTCTGATTTGGAAAATTTATGTAACATCTAGTTATAAGAATAGAATAAAAATTCTATTTACTTACTAGTAAAATACACTCAATCCTAAATATCTAATTGGCATTTTTCAC
>DWGW01000139.1:0-18765 GCA_018247775.1 Udranomia orcinus
CATGTTCTCTTATCTTGTATTTGTGTACTTGTTATATTGGTGTACAATAAAGAGTATAAATAAATAAAATAAATAAATATCTATCGGCGATAAAAGGCAACGACAAACTACATAGTAGTGTATCGGAAGCATGGATTCGCTTGTGAATTAAAAAACTGGTGTTAATTAGAAGTCATCTATACGCATACTACGTAACTCATTCCCGTTCTGACATTATTTAAGTTTGTTAGTACACAATGTTTATCCGACGCGACTATGCGCGCTCCCTAGCGTGAGTTTTTTGTTTATATTTTGTGACAAAGTTCTCTTTAAACATTTTATTTACTGTTAACAGCTGGAGTTTGCTATCAAACGTACTGCAAATAGTACACAAAATGCGTTACGGGAATGACTCAATTTATACTGTTGTATATATCTGAATGTATGCGAATTGGCTCAGCCTGCCTCGCGCAGATAAGTCGGCGCCGTGCGAGCTTCCAATACTAATAAATCATCTACGGGCTAGGCTCAAGCGACGCGAGAATCAAATGTACGTAATTGATTTGACATTAGTGCGTACGTAGCGCTCAGGGGATCGTGCGGCGTCGATAACTAATTGAAACTTGCCTGAGCTTAGCAAAAAATCTTTATTTATGATAAACGATGTACGATACTAAAAGGATACGCTTAGAAATGTTGGTAGGTGTAGGTTAGTTTACGTATTAAGTGAGTTTAGATATTTTAATGCGTTTCTTTCGTACTAAAGTACTTATTAAAAGCGTGTTGTATAAAATATACAAAAAATGATAGATAAGGAACACGATATGGCTGTGCAAATTAGTTCTAGGTTATCAATTTATAATGAATTAATATTCACCATAATTATATTGTTGATGTTGTCACCTGATATTACCCAAATATAATTTACTCATATTACTCAAAAACAATAGAATGTCTAATACTTATATTCTTAACAGGCATCGATGTACAAGGTCCAGATAAATCAGTTGTAGTTTCGGTAAGTGTTGTGTATCTATGAGTAGGTATGGGTGTATGATAAGGGTTAATTGTCACAAGAAACTATAACCTTTACGAAACTGGCGCTTAACCCAGCCATCAAATGCAGGCGTAGCACTCATTATGAAATGTCATTAAATTTGCACTATAAAACATGGGTAGGGCAAACCGATATTAAGGGCTCATATAAAGATAATTATCCCGCTGACTTTAACGTCAGCGAAGGGACCTCAATAAATTTTAAATATTGTTCTTGTCGTTTGCAAGCATTGCAGGAACAAATTGGGATTATTTATCGTAATACTGTGGACTAACCTACCACTTTACCTTTTACCAGTTTGTGGAGATGACAGAGAGAGAAAGCGCAAGAGAGAAAGGGAGAAAGTATGCTGAGTTCGATTATGATAAATCAAATAATATAATTAATAATAATTAAAATTAGTTTTTCTCACGTTATTATATTTTTTTGCGTCAGATAAATTGAATGGCGTCGAGTGTTTATGGCACTACATTACAATGCTACGATACTATGGCGCTAAGATTTCTAAGTCTTTTGAGTTTACGAACAATGAAGATGCAACGTAAGTGAGCTCATGCATCAGTCGCTGCATCTCTGAGCTCCTATTACTGCGTTAATGCTGTGCTCCTTGTGTCAACTATTCGCTCCAGCAGTGTCAGAAACAATGCTGATGAAAGGCATTAAATATATTTACATGGGTATAATCTTTTAACGAATACTAGCAAGTGTTAGTTTATTTTTGAACCTTTCCTATCTTTTATTTTTTCTTCATAAATGCACTAGGTACCATTTCCCTTTCTTTCTTTAGATAAGAGTAAGCGTGGATAAGATGTTTTATGTATTTATTGCAGTATTGAAACTAATTTATATTAAAAAAAAATAATTAGATAGATGACGGAAATGTTTGTTTCAATGGATTGTTTAGTTTTGTTTATCTACATAATACTATTGTACTACATGTTACTGAACAGCTCACGAAAATCATTACACATATATATTATATCAGTAAGTAGGTATGTTTATGTCGTATTTGGATTATTCCGTCGATGTTCGATCAACAAGTAGGTATACTGTAATAATAATGTATAAGTTAGTACGTCCTAATGAATAGGCCTAACGAGGGATTAATAGCTCGGTAGATCCCGAGGAAACTTCCAGTTTTATAAGCTACGAATGTGATCCCTTTCGCGTTGGCGTGTATGAAAGTGTGGGGATAGTTGACGCGGCCTATGTAAATGTTATTGCGGCCTCTGAGAAAACATTACCCAATGAAATATTCGGATTCCCGAGAGCAAACAAATCATTTGAATTCGTAGTAAACATTTATAATCGCATGTTGGGTACGGTAAGCTCATGTTACGGCATCTCATTATTGAATAAAATCTTTGTTAGTAATGCAACGAGTACATATATCGGTACTATTTAAGTACGCTCGTATCTTCTTTACATAGAATAAAACGCATTGTATAGGGCTTGGACCTCTTAAGCTGCGCGTCGGATTTCGATGCGTTTCATACCGGCATACAGCGGTTATAGCCCCATATCGATGCGTTCGTGCGATCGAGAGGTCTTAGGATCGATCCTTAATCTTCCATTGATGTGAACCTACTCCTAACACAAGCCCTTTAGCTTCAGCTTTCAGAACACAATTACTAGTACGTATTAACATGCTAGCTAGTGATTAAAACAAAAATCGAAACCACTTGCGTAGGTATAATAATAAAATGCTAAGTTTTAAATCTGAAACTGAACGGTATACCCGAGGGCAGCACTTTAAATGATTGTCACGGTTTCATTCCGGTCTGATGACTGTAGTTTACTATGATCCGATCCAGGGTTCTGTACAGTTAGATATGAATCTAACATACGAGCCATGAGGAAAATAAAGGAACATGGATTTGAATTAATACCACAAACTATTTTTGTAAATACATGATAGTCGACTAATATTGACACAAACGGTCGTTGTCCCGTGAGTTCAATGTCGGACCAAAATGAAAGTGGTAGAATGAATTTATTTATGTATTTGTAAAAGAGTGCTGGTGCAATTTACGTGCATTCTTTTGTAAGTCCGGATAAGGACCCGAAAACTCTAACACTCGGCTCACGATATCAGTGAATATTTTGTAACGATAAAAGTAGAAAATATTATAATTAAAAATATATTAGCACGAAGTAAAGTTAAAGTTAGTTTAATAAATCGTTTGCTTTGTACAGCGGTAACATATATTGACACCTTGAAAGCAATTTCTCGTACTAACATAGGTACGAGTAACAAAAGAACTGCCATAGGTAATTTTGTTTATTGTTATTGCACATGCACAATACTTGCAACCCACAGGTTTTTGTATTTATGCTCACAATTTGAGCTGGCAAAACGTATGAATACATTTCAGTGAATGCTTCTAATCCAGGTCAGCAACCACAACTCAACCATGAGCGTACGGAAAATACTCAACTTATTTACAAACCTACCTATACTTATTATTGTGTATTGTTTGTATAAAATGATGTTCCAGTGAGGTTTGATGCCGATTAAATGTGACATATCGTTAAGAATAAGGTTTTTGTTATTTAAGGCTGGATCTCTATGGTCTCTATGGTAAGTGTCTATGGGTGAGAAATCCATCCATGCCTTAACGTCGAGTTGTACGTACGCTGTAACTCTCTGAAATGTTCAAAGTTCTTTATCTTAACAAGATTATTGACATTTATACAACTATTTTAATTTACATATCTCTATTAATTTATAAAATCTACATATCGTGTCTTTAATATCTAATTCGCAATAATTAGTAATTTCAAAGGGGGACAATGTAATTATAGGGCGATATAGGCGCCATCTGCAGTGATGTCAGATCAATTAAAAGTTCCTTCGACGGACCGCGCGTCATACTCGCTGAATTTATTATACAACCACAAAGATGTAAACATTATATACGAGTATTATAAACTGATAGTATCATAGTGTAAGAGATAGTGTGTTGGCTACCAACCCTTTGATTTTCACCTATATACGAGTATATACGCTGTAAGAAACAGAAGAACAAAGGGAACAAAGATCTTAATTTTTACACCCAATCAGATTATAAAAAGAACGCAACATTACGTGTAAGATACTATTTAACATACTAAGTAAGTGGTATAATACTTTTAATTATATTCTTATCAGAAAAACAAAACAGTGCTCGTAAGAACTTAACGTAGAACTCAAATTTGAATTTAGAATTATGAAATTGATACATTATAGGTCCATCTAACAGTATGGTGCCAATCTGGTCACGTACTCTACATATTGTAAGTGGAACTACGAAGTTACGCGATAGCATGGAGGGTTCGTTCAAACTTGCAAATGAAAAGTTAATGCACAACTTTCTGACAAGCGCGGTCGGTGCGCGCGTCGACCTTCTGCCACTGCTCAAATTAATCTCAACTTTTATTATTTGCGAGACACTTTCCAATTTGATTTGATGTGAAACTTAACATATTGTACGACGTATGCGTAATGATCTCATGCTGGCGTTCTATTCAAATAATATAATATACATTTCTGTGTCTGCTTAGTTATACGTAGTTGTTATCAAACAAGGCGTAATGACGGCCATAGAATTCATTTAACTTCGTACTTAAAATGAACTGATATTGAAATAAAAGTGATAATACAAATCTAATTTTAGGTAGGTACATGCCTTAACTTTGTGCAAATTAATTAAAACCCTACTTGTATAATAGCTTTGACTCCCAAATTGTATAGCAACTTGTGCCAAGTAAGCTCATATCGGAACTACGTGCTGGCGAAATTTATGTGGAGAATGAACACACTCTTGGTACTCGTTAAAACTTCCTTAGCGCTCTGAAAGAGAAAAATTTACCTTGTTACTAGCTCGCGGTCATTAGGAATAAACTGTTTATTGTCGTTTATTTATAAGGCTTTATTGCTTGCCAAGGAGAATAAATGTCGTCTCATTTTACAAATTTGTAAGCATGATATGTAATTACACATACTTTAATTGAAATTGCAGTAAGCGAAAAGTGTGCATTTTTCTCTATCACATTTGGATTGGTAGGTAACAAAAGTCCTGTTTATACTATACTATCTAAGTTATTCCACTAAAAGATGCAAGCTCTTGTAACCACACGTTCACAACTTGTTATCTTTAACCAGTATCAAACAAGTAGATATAAAATTAATTTCAACCGCTCCACCTTTAATGCGAGTAGAAAATATGTCCAGCCGACGAAGAAAATCAAAAACATCTCCCGTCAAAACTTCGGCCATTTCAAGTCTGATTGCAACTCCTAACACGTAGTACTTTAATAAAGAGGCCCTTGCATCTAGTGGATTCGTTAAGCCCAGATGACGTACCCACGCACCGTGTAGCCAGTTTAAAACGAATGGAGAACCTTTTTGCTACGCTATACCGTTTGGGCGTCGTTAATAATTCGGATTAAGAGTACCTAGACAGAGAGGGACGACTGATATCGACCAGCCGCCGTGTGAGGGCTGAGGGATTATATAAAGTAAGTGATGCTTCCAACAGCCAATCGATCATTCGATCTTCTCTTTGTTTGCTGCAAGATAATTTCACTGATGGTGCTATTTCTCTCAATACATCCATATTAGAAATAATGGTTTATGTAAAAATGACAGAATTTTCTTATATATTTGTAAACAACATTTAACACAATTATTGTATATTTAAATAATAACTTTTTGTTATTTACGGCTGAAGTAAATACGTCAATGTCATTGGTTATCACTACGTCAACGCAAGTTCGAAAAGCCGGGTAAACCGAAAAGGTCAAAACTCCGTCTGCCGAGTCAAAAGTTTAATTAGGTACGCATTATCACCTAAATCTCAGTTACGTTTCGTTATAAAATTACATTACCTTAATATTGTCTCCAAGTGCGGTTAGGACTCTACTAGACGATTTAAAGACCCCTCACAACGATAATTGCTCCGCAGAATATAACGACGCACAGTAACCTCATTAGGGTTATATCGGTTATGTCTTTCGCAAGCGCTGCTGGAATAAATCGCGTTAATTTAAGGAACGACGACAGTTACTACCAATTTCAGCGCAAGGAATATGCGTCTCTTACAATTGTGCCTACAATGTAGGTAAATTTTATTATTAATTGTTTCAACATTTTGTTTTAATTAAAAATAAAGCGTATCAAGGGAATTATGTTATGGTATGCGTATTAAACTTTTATATGGACGCAATAAATCACATGTTTTTTTAAGCAATAAATGGAACAAATGAACAAAATAATGGTTTTAGAACTTGTAACAAATAATCCAATAATCCTTTGGGTAGTTATATTTTTATATTAGGTATATTTGCGTATCTTACTATTATGACTAGAATTTGTTCTATCTGTACATTAGGAATGGCTGTAACTTATTGTACTAAAAAACATTTCCCTATCGGTTTCATCGATGACCTAAAAAGATTGCGTTGGACTTAAAGAAGAATTCAAAAGGGTTGGGTCTAGTTTGAGTAGTGCCAATTAGTGGCGGCTTATGTCACACAAGCGACTTCTAAGCCGCCGACTTCAATATTGGTATGCATAATGATTATAATTCGTGTTTTTATCCTACAATATAAGATATTCTATTTTTTAAACAAAGAATAATCATACTTACATAAACATTGGCACAAGACAAGTGCGGCCTGGGATTTTTGTAACGAAGGTCGTTATTCGACTTGAATTAAAACTTTTAACATTCAATGTTTCCACTTCCACTTTTTCTATTTACTTTTCTATTAAACTTTGTTTTTCGTAGCTACAGGCGCGGGGCGAGGCGGTCTTGAGATTTATCTACGCGATACCGTGTTTGGGAGAGGGAAAATTCAATTTGGTTCTACCTGAGGGTGCGTTGTAGGGATCCCGGATCTCTGCTGAATGTTTAAGGACTCTTCATAATATCACATTAAGCAATAGTATTAGGTTAATTACTTTTTTATATTCCTGTTAATATTATGATCATTATCAATCGGCAGGCAATATGTCAAGCAATTCGAATTTATAGTATACAGACGTACCTATAAAAGCAATGGTGACTCTTTCATTTATATGGAACCATTGATTGTTTTATGATGCCTATGTTCAAATCAATCCGTTGTTAGATATTAACTAACTTGTATATGAAATAACAAATCCAACTATAAAAGTTGTAATGTTCTTAAGTAAACAACAAACGACGACTTAAGTAGGAAGGAAGAAGCTGTGTTACTGATCACTCAGGCTACTCAAGCTAGCCGCGACCGTTTTATGTTCCCTTGCTGGGCATGTGTCTCATCCCACAACTGGGGATGCTGCTCCTGCACCTCCGCCACGCTGTCCAATGCACTTTTGCAATCTCTTATTTCCCTAGATTAAATCAGCCAAGACTATTTAACGTGTTCGTGGAAAATAAGGACATCTACAAAAATTATTCTCTTCTTCCTGCTATAATAAAACGGCTGTTTTACTGTAGGATACACTTTACTGGTAGGTAGGTTCTTAATGATGGCGTCTGTTGAGCACTCTTGAATGGATAATTAAAAACGTTCTGAAGACTTTCGGAGATAATTAAAGATACAAGCAGTCTATGCACTTAAAATGGTCATTTACTTTGAAGAGAATTAAACGTACATCTAAGGCACACAGCACATTTGTTGTGAGACGCAACAACTTTGAACGCCGTAATGGAAGTCGGAAGCATTTGACAAAAGCGATTTAGCTGTTTTCATTTACTTTCCATTATTCTTTAACTCGTTTGTCATTCTTTTCTCTGGGCTCGACGCGTAAAGAAGAAGAATGACGGCTGTTTATATTTACGTAGCTAAGTGACTAGGGCAGAATAAGAAACATCGAATGGAACGACAGATTTTTCCGATTGCTGTTTGTCCTCGCTACGAAGTTTAACTGCACACAATTCCAATAACGTGAATTGTGTGGAGAAAATCACGATAAACGACATTTGGAAATTGTTTCTTTGAAAAGATTTTGTGACTACCCTGAATTATATCTCACGTTTAGGTCCCTGAACCTTTTTGAATGGGAAAAAAATGTATTAGGAGATTTTTTTAAACTTAGACATAACTCGTAATTCTATTTGCCAAGCTTCAGGCGTATAAAGAAATTCAATCAGGGAAGGAAATCTAAAAGTCCATTAGGAGTTTGTTCTAATTCTGATCTTTCTTCAACTTCTACTTCTACTTTCAAATTCTATGAATTTGATGAAAGTTTAGTAGGTAGTAGATAATTTGTGACAAACTGAAAGAGCGAAGGTATGAAGTGCGGATTGGTAAAAAACGGAATAGCATGGTGGATTGAAGTCATTGTCTTTTTAAATTCAATGAAGTTATCAAATGATTAAATACATTAACATGTTGATAATAATCTGAAGTTAAGAATAAGGATTTCTGTTTATAACGAAGCTCCGTACTATCAGCGTGGAAGAGCTAGAATTAATCACTTAGTCGGACAAGCCAGCGTTCCGCTGAGATATCGTTAATTTAACACTTAAAACGTTTTTATTCGAGTGGATAATTGCAAGAGGGCGGCCCTAATGGCCCACGTTCGAGTTCAGCAAAGATTGATGACGTGCTGTGTTGAAACATTAAAATAGCTGACTGAACATTTGAATAAGAAAAACTGAATTCCCGCGAGATTACCAGAATGAAACGATCGTTTGTATTTTTTGGACCACGATTTAGGGGAATATATTAGGGACCCGTGATGTTTTAATTACAAACTCTGAATAGACATTTTATTGTGTATTGAGCGACTCAGAATTCATTTATACGGGTAGGTAAGCTTTCACGAATGCGTTCAGCTTTTTGTTTCGATTACAATGCAAACGATATTATTACCTTTTATTTTAAACTGAACCTTCTCATTGAACAAATTTCGTTGACCGGTTTCACTGAAAAAATATGCAGATCTATTGATTGATAGTCTTATAGTCTATAGGCTGATGTTTCATATTTTTCCATCATTTATAATTTGTGTTTACTAATTAAAGTAAGGTAGATCGGAAGGAAGAAGCTGTGTCACTTACCAAATAAGGATCAGCGGAGTAAGGGTTAAAGTATGTAAATGAATGTTTTTGTTCGTATACAACTTGAATGTTGTTTCAGGTAGTATTTCCTGGTCCCGTTCCGGGCTGATGTTTACAACGTTAAGATAATGTTAGAAAAACAAGGATACATTTAGGGGAAGGGCTCGGGGCGCTAATCTGATGCTGAGTGAAAAGATTTAGTGCTCACCCTCGAAATTAATCTCGGCAATTTATACCTATTTCTCTATTATGTAGGTATACACCCAACGTCTTCCTTTAAGGGACGCGGAGACATGGGGTTAAAAGCGCCCATTTAATTAGCTGGAGCGTAATTCAAAACATGTATTTCGTGACAATTGCGGTAACGAGCTTCGTAAGGAACAGGGAACAATAAACATTTTACCATGAGTAAGAACCATGCTGTTGTTCTTGGTACGTGAGTACATACTTTAGGTTACGTTAATTATCCGCGTTCCGCGTGTACTCACATGCATTAATATAATATATATTTTTTTCTTATTCCAATTTAACTTTCGCGCGTATATTTAATGATAACTTCATGATCGAGTCTTTTGTATTTATAATTTTTTGTTTTTTTTTTCTTAATGTACCTAATAATTATGGGTGATCGAATGATGTATAATAACTAATAGTATACGAAACCTACTTTAAAAAAAAATTCTTGTACGGATTGTTTGTGATGGAATTCGTAAGATCGCGTGTCATCAGTTAATTTTTACTATAACAAAATGTCTAAATTGCAGATGAACAACCCACAACGCACCTATCAGCTTTTAAAGCAAATGTAAACGTACAATATTCCTTTCCCCGCTGGGTATATTGCACAATATTTGCAATATTGAATGCAAGAGAACATACGACCTTGCAATGGAAAGAAAATACCGGCAACAGAGTGCACCATAAGAGTATATTGCTATCAGATGGCGGGATGATATTGGAATTCCAACATGTATGTATCCTACATGATATTGGAATACCTACCTACGAGTACGTGTGGGTTAAGAAAATTTCATACAGTAGGTATAAGAATTATCTACCAAGAGGTTCGATACAATTATCTGCACATTATAGGATATTTTGCACGAACAATATTCTGTTAGTTACAATAGTTAGTTCACTTTAATTTTTAACTACTTAGGTAGTATTTCTATACTATTTGCATGTTAGATAGGCTTTTGTTAACTCCAAAACGTGGAATATTTTTATATTAAGGTTTAAAAAGCCAAGTTCAGCGGTGGATAGACGTTCTCGAACTCGTATAACTAAGAACTAGTGTCTATTTAAACAACAGGAAAAGCGTATTCTATATCTAATCTCGTACAGCGGTGTGTAACAATCCATTTGAAACTTTAATGTGCTATGTGTTTGGTCTCAGGTGGAACTTTACTCCCCATAAAAGAAAATAGTAGCAGTTTAAGAGCGCAAGTGAGGATACTGCGCAACCTTAGTAGAGTTTAAATGTTAGTAATATCAATGAAACTTAATATAATAGTAATATTAAGTAATAGTTATTTGAAATCTTTGAAGCTATATTTTTTAAATATATGTGGGTGGTATCTATGTATATACTTTTCTATAGCTCAGGTTGTGTCCTAGTTTAGGTTAGGTTTTATATAATAATTTAGACATAACATCCGGTTTAATAAAGTAAGCATTATTAACTATACTTATTAACATTATATCATCTAAGTATCGGACTAATACCTCACGAATTGTGGGAGTGGGATATAAAAATGCAGATTCATTCCGAACTTGAAGTAGGGCGTCATAAACAAAGGGATTTAAAGGGGATTACAATATTATTTATTTTGACTTTTTTTTCTTCCACAGCGATTGGGGGATCTTAGAATTTTTATATAATAAAATATGCTTGTTTATTTAATAATGTATTGACGCTGTGTTGAATTATTTTTAGTAGATTTTTTGAGGTTCTATGTTGGATACCAAGTTCACCTCTTAGAGAGAACAAATATTAGGTTACATTTTTAAGCATTAATAACTATTCCTATACTGTACAATAAAATAGAAAAGAAACTCTACAGGTGTACATCATTACATGCAATGATTGATTTTTCAAAATGGGTTTTATGCATGGCATATACTCGAATTGTCTGTATTCGTGGTAAAATAAAAGGTAAAAATTCAAGATGGATTTAAAAAAAAAATGATTTAATTTATTTATGATGTGCATATGACTAGACAATATTATTTATAAAAATAAGGGTAGGAAACTACGACCTAGAATCGTGTAGCGGGATTCTGCGAAATGTTACTGCTCCGAGCGACCACTGAATAAACACATTGGAAAGTTTACATCTGCTCAGCGTAGGTATGTATGATACGCAAATGAATACAAACTTACGTATTTTCGTTAAACTCTAACCAATTTGTCATTAATTTGATGGTAATAACATTACCTAATAGCTTAATTAATCATGACGGTAATTATTTAGCTCAAGTATTTAAATGACACGGTAATAAATAAACTGCAGTTCTCACCGCCGGCATTAAAATTAACCTGCTTATAAGCATAATAAATTATGTTGTCACTACTCAATGGACATGTTTTACGTGAACATAAATTACCACTAAAGCGCTGTTGCTTTTTTGAACGACTTAATTGAATCGCTTCAAAATAATGCCAGCGCTCGGCCTAGCGCTGTAGCATGACGTTTTCGCTTGAATTATTACGCAGCCGGTTCATAAATCTGACAGTTTCTGATATGGCGCATAAAAGTGCAATTGGTGTGCGTTTATTGAAACTCAAAGCGTTGATTGAATTTTTAATACATAATGGGTACACAGTTTTAAATACACATGCACGCTTTTATACTGATTGGGCTATTTTAATCTGAGTCTGCGTCGCTCATCACCCGGATTTTCTTGCGTTTCGCCGGCAAAACTATCGCGTCGTCGTCATCTTTGTCACTATCATCTGTAAATAATGAAAGCAGATATCGTAAGAAAAGATACCATAAATATCAGTTATCATGTAAGTCCATGAGTTGTATAAATGTATTAGACATTAACATTTAAACAGAGAACAAACATACGCTAGTGGCACTTGACGAGAATCGAATTTGTGACATAAAAAACAAAATTATTTATCTCATTGTCAAATTTAACAATTTATTTACGATATACGAATTTACGATACTAATAAAAAATAATATTCAGTTTGTACATAGGTTCGTACAGTCATGTGGACTGCTCACTGAAGTGAAAACTTAGTACTCTGAAATTTCAAACTCTTTGCAATATTGAAATAGACTTATGAGTAAAATATATAGATAATTTTCTCTTAATCATTTTTTTAATTATTATTATTTTTTATGATCCTTATTTATTAAAAAAAAACATGCAGGATTGACTACTGACCGTGCCAAATAGTCGCTATAAAAGTTTTCACTTCAAAAAGGGATACGCGAAAAGTTCACAAATGGCAAAAATACTATATTTGGTAGAGGAGACTAAGACCCTAAAACGCCTGCTATCGCGGGGCTTTAATTCATCCATATAAATAATATACGCGCGGCAAAATGTGAATTTGGGCTAAATTGAAGGCATCTCAAGAATTTAATAACTCACCACTATGCGTTGGCAAATTGAGTAATATGTCTTCAGTGTCAGGTAGCTCAGTGTGTTGGAGCGTCTTTTTAGCGAACGACAGAATATCGTCATCGTCCGCATTGTCTTCATCAGCTTCGTCAATCTTCTGCATCTTCTCTCTGCTGTTCTCATCCGTAGAATCGATACTGCGACTTCTCTTACGATTATTTGGTTTTTTCGAACTTTTGCTTACGTCACTCCTGTTGTTATTGTTGCTTTTTGTAAACGAACTTTCCATAGTCTCGTCTCGCATTTTACGTAACTTCTCAAACAAATCGTCATCATCGCTAGATTCAGATTTATTATTTTCTTCTTCGATTTCTTCAATGGGCTTATCATCGTTATTTGTATCAGCTATCAATTCTTTGTTGATAGCTTTCAATATAATTTCGCGTCTTTTTCTAATAGTTTCAAAATGCAGACTACTTGGCATTCTCCAATATGTTTCCTGAAATGTATTTTGTTTAAATAATAGGGATTTTAATAACATCTTTGTTACGGAGCGGAACAATAACTTTATATAATAGTAGACGAAAAGAAAAGAGACAGAAAACCTAAGGAAAAAAGGGGAGATAGAATAATCAGAAAGTATTATAAATATAAATAACACATTAAAAGTTTACCTGCTCATCAACGGGCGGCTCGACTCCAACTCCTTTCAGAACTTTCTTAAACAAGTCAACATCCATAGCTTGGACGGAATCGCTAGAAATTGGTACGAGCGGAGTTCCTTCAGCGCTAGGGTCGTAGCCTTCTGCCTCCTGATCCAGGGCCACTTCTTCAAGGTTCTCCGCTAACCATTTCAAACCTTCAGTGAGTCCTGAAATTATCCATCATGTTTTCTATCCCTTTAAAACTCCTATGTTTATACAGGTGTAATCTTCTTGAATATAAAATAGTATCGTCCCATATTGATAATGTTAACCATTTTCTTTAAATCAAGGATCCTATCTTTTGCTACTTCGACCGAATGAATGTCTAAAAAGACACAAGTGAATTTATTTGCTTCGTTCACATAATATAACAGCGGATATCAAAGAAAGCCTAAGTCACATTTCAGAACATTACAAATGTAATAAGTGTCATTCTTTCCTTTAATAAGAAATACCGCGTCGTGATATTCGTATATTAACCTTAGGGTACTATTTATATAATGATTATATATATCGTCTTATAAAATCGAACTTTACAGGAGAGTTAAGTAAATAAAAAAGAATGACTCCTAAATTAAAATCTCCAAAACGTATCTTTTAATTGAAATCTTGTAGTTGTACCAATTAAGAACTATTATCTCGAAAGTTTTAATAGAATAAACTCTTAGTATAATAGGTAATATAGGTTTTATTTAAATATACAGATACGGCAAATATTATTAGTATGTAACCAAAGAAACGAGAATACAAATAGAATGTGGACGAGACAGCAGTGTCATGTGCCCAAGACGCGTATCATGCACAAATGCGAAATCAGTTAGTCCATCGCGGGTGATATCGTAGTGAATACATTTAGCAAAAAACATTTACATTCCATCATTAAAATGCGCCTTCCTAAGCTACTATTAAGTACAAAAACATTTAAAACTCATTACAAATGACAAATAATGATCAAATAATACAAGTATGAGGAAACTAATTACATTAGTCTTGATAGAGAAAATATCTTTTACCGTTTTATTAGTCCTATTTTTATATATTTTACCTTCGATGTATGATTTTACTTACCATTGTCAACAGCCTGTATCAGTAAATGACAGATTTCGTTTGCGCTGAGCTCTTTACTAGCCCCCTTGCTCCTGTTCTTATTAGCTTTCTTATTCTTGTCCGGTTTAGCTTTTTTCATGTTAGCAGTTTTGCTTGAGGGTGAAGGGGCTCTGACGTCACTGTCACTATCATTGTCATTGTCAGATTGTTCTGATGAGCCAGAATCAGATGAATTACCTATAATACAATTGAGTCGACTTGAATAAATAAATATGCTAATCAAAATTTATTTTATCAAGCAATCTGATCATGAAGCAAAAACCAACCACACAAAATCCACCCCCACAAAAATTCGATTGATGCCGAAATACATTGTAGGTTTTCGGAGAAAAAACAAGGCATCACATAAATATTTACCTTGCCTTGGTCCAAATATTAATTTCCATAAAATTTAATATATACCACAATGGTCTATAATTCTGCTAACAGGACATTATAAAAAAGTAATGATTCATTTTATATTAGTTTTGTGAATAATAAAGACATTTACCATCCGTCTTTTGCCCAGTCTCGTGTTTACCAGATTTCTTCTGCCTCTTCTTTCGACATTGCTTTGCATCCTGAACAATGCCCAATTCTAGCAATCGGTCTACGTAACTCCTCTTTTGGCGTTTACGGGGCATTCGAGCCATTATCATGCCCATTGGATCTAGGAATATAGGAAAATATAGACAAATGTTCATCATATTTAATATAATACATGGGAAGAATTTACTAAAACTTTTCGTACTTGGCGAACCCTATGATTTGAAAAGAGAAGATAAGAATCCACTTCCCCAAATTGAAGAATCTATAGATACTTAAAAGCTTTCAATTTGTCGTAGCAATGAATACTAAAGTCATAATAATTAATAAAATGTTATATGAGGTAAATAAATGTTCAATTGTAAACAAAATGCATTTGCATATAAATGTTTAATTCGTAATGGAATGTAACCGTAAACTATGCTTTGTTCTGTTAGTCTACGGATCGTAGCATTTCCGCTACGAGAAACGTAATTCTCTGATAAATAATTGCTTTTGCGACTTGGATACAAATTTGATATTTCCAACTGAATTGCCAGAACAAAAACAAACCGTAACAGATGACCTGAAAACAATGATTCCAACGGACAGTTATTGCACCCGGGACTCACCTGTTGATTCTGCGAACTGATCCCACAACTCTTTTAGCATCGCATCTTCTTCCTCGCTGAACTCCTTAGGGACTTTCTCCCTTGCTCGTTCTTTGTTGCTCCTCTTGGTAGGAGCGCGGAATATGAGCCCGAGGTCTTTCATCTTCTTGATCACCCCTCTACGAGTGCGCGTTTGATCGATCAAGTTGTCCAGTATCCAGTCGATTACGTCTGTTGAAATTGTTATGAAACTTATAATTCAACTGGTAATTCAATGTAAGCATAATAAAATTATTATTATGTTTACGTTGAATTACCAGTAACGTAAAAGAAATGACTCGTTATGCATGAATAACTTCGCGATATTTAACACAATGAAAATACTCAGTTACGCGCGAGGCCTATAGTTTTAATAGACGTGCAGAGTTTCCGACGTTTATTGTACATCAATATTATTTTACACAAAGCCTACACATAAATTTCAATTTTCGAGCACACCGAACATGTTAAACTTTATCTCGAACATAACCGAGCCCAAAATGATCGTGTTAATTGATAATATCCATAACACGATAGCTTAGTGCCCGCGGCAACGAACTGTCTTCACGATTATGTGGACTCCTCGTAGTTCACAACTTTACCAACTAAATAATTAACATGTCAGGAAAGATGTAAAACCCGAGCCTATTTCCTGTTTATTAGGGAACATGGAAGTTGGAGTGGAAAGGTCCATTTGAAAATATATTGTTTATAAATAACTAGCTGACCCGGCGCACTTTGCACCGCCTCAATCATTTCCCCGTTCCCGTTCCGTCTTTTTGTTATACTACGTTTTATAGTGACTTGTATTCTCTTTGACGTTTTATGTTACGTCACACGGGAACACGATCGTACGGGATAAAAATTATTCTATGGCCGTGTTCTGGCTCTAAGGTATCTCATTACCAATTTTCAGCCAAATCTGCAGCCGTTCTCGAGTTATAAATAGTGTAACAAATACGACTTTCTTTTATATATATAGATTAATCGTCATCTAAGATACGTTATCCAATTTTATTTACGTAACGAATGGTGAGTGGCGTTAAAATATTTATTATTGACAAATATGAAAACTTACTTTCAGCTTTGCTAGTACGTTGTTGACGTACTTATATTCTGATCGAATTATAAACAATATCAGCGCTCGTAGCTTTAAGAATTTTTACTTTTATTCCACTTAAGAAGCAACATTTATAAAGTATGGACGTACATTTTACAGCTAGACTGATTGTTACCGTTACTTATGTTAATCATCCAATAAACGCCTTTATTGCCCGCTTTAAGACATCGTAAAACCGAAGAGGGCGCGTAATAAAGTACAGTTCGGGACAAAAACCTGCAATAACTACATACACTTAAGCGTCCCATTAAATCCATAATCTTTGCCTCGTCTTCGATGTAGGGATTGTTCTCTAGTGCTTCACTGGAAAATAGCTAAAGTTAAATATTTTCCACAAAGTTTTTAGTCCGAATAAGATTATTCGAATGTCCTTGGTCTCCAGACAAAGACGACAATATCTTAAGTTAAGCTCTTTTTCAGACATTCTATATGAGATTCTGCTTAAAACTTTTATCCTCCAAGATCTAGTTTTTAATATATTACGCATATTTTTCAAATAAATTGTTCAAGTCTTATATTTAATTAACGCTGTTTCAGATTTTCATAAGCACATTATAATTATATATTCCCATTACTAATCAACAAGATTAAATTTTAATTCCGTTAATATACGGAATATGTAAATAAAATTATTTAATATTAATTTCTGTTTTGAATACAGTTTGCTCCACGTTTTAATGAAGCTTGAAAAGCTTTCTATGTTTAGTGCACTTACACTTCAGCGCACTTTAAAGAGAAATTTTGGCGAAGGCACATTATGCGCGAAACAATGTAAGAAAATTACTTTTCTGATGGCTTACTCTCTCGGCTATCTCCAATGTACCATAAGAGTTCCGATTGTGATACCTAATGATTACCTATTTGTAATCATTAGTGAACATAAGATTGAAACTTACGATATTAATTTTGGCTTAAGCAAATTTAATGCTTTCTAATTAATGTTTAAAATAACGAGAGGAGTAAATACAAAGACACTTTTCATACTTTAATAGCGTTGAATCCAATGTAAAACAAATATGCAGCCACTAATAGGGCTGGGAACTGTTTAAGGATAAGTAGAGCGTAATGAGCAGCTCAAGTGAAAGCCGAGTTTATTGGAGATCTTGGACCTCTCTAAATGCACTGGAACTGCCGAGGTATTTCACTGGGTATCAAGTGTCTTTAGAATACTCCCTTTCTCGTTCGCAGCAATAAAAAATCCTCAGGACCCTAGCACGAAAACGTATACCCGTTAAATAATTTAGCATCAGGCGACTAACTAGAGTCTAATTTTTCTATTTTGGTCTAATTCTCTAGATTGTTCTCATTTATCTTCCGTGTGCAATCAAGTCAATATATCAAGGACATCATTTGTAACTAATGTAAATAGTTAAGTCGATAAAAATAGTACAACTGGCTGTCTAAAATGAAATTATACCGCGGCGTTGAATTCTGTGCAAGTGCACCGAGCGATGTCGGTGAAATAAGAGAGTGGCGCGAAGTGGGCGGAATACAATATTCATTGCAACAAAACGCTATCGAGTTTGAACCGGACTGCGCTCCGGGACAGCCTCGCCAATGTTAAACGTAGCTCAATGGAATTATTGCTCAGAATTGCGGTGATCAAACAATTGTTCGGTTTTATTTTTTATTATTATCATTCTACACATAGCTAAAGAACTGTGTGCTTGATGATATTGGTAACTGCTTCATTGCATGGGCGCTCGTGTGACCTACTTTAAAGTAGACAATTGAATGGAAGCCGACTCATAAACTGAGACCTGTCTTTATACCTTGAGCAAAAATACTTATGCTAAGTCATCAGTATTTGTGCTCAATTGTGTGTCTTCACTTGCATTAAAACCTGTGACGTAACTCGTATACAAAGTGTTACAAAGCGTTGTAGATATTGATTGCTAAATACATGGAATTAGACCGCGATTTTCCGGACATCGTTTCAAAGGTAATTCTATTGAACTGTTCTCATAATTCACCGTGATCCCACAAATTGCGCCGCGCTGATTTTACTGTTTTTGCTTTGAAGATTACAGAA
>DWGW01000140.1:0-18757 GCA_018247775.1 Udranomia orcinus
TCATCAGAAGACCAACAATGTATCAAATTTTATCAAGAAACAACAACGAGGCGCGATGACGGGAGATATCAAGTTCGATTACCGCTGAAATCAGGATACACGGAGAAACTCGGCGAATCTAAAAATAAAGCAATAGCACAATTTTATCAATTAGAAAGAAAAATCAATAAACACACAGAAACTCTGAATGAGTACAAATTGTTTATTTATGAATACATACAGCTGGGCCATATGACGATAGCACTTAGTAATTCGAAACCCAATTGTTATTTACCGGTGTTTATCGCGAAGACTCTACGACTACTAAACTTAGAGTCGTTTTTAACGCATCTTCGACGACATCGACTGGATATAGTCTGAATGACGTTTTATGCATGGGCCCAAATTTGCAGCAGGACCTTCAGAGCCTTATCATTAAATGGAGACAGTATCGTTTCGCTTACACGGCCGATTTAGAAAAAATGTTTAGGCAGATATGGCTTCATCCCGATGATCAGAAACTGCAAAAAATCATGTGGAGATCAAATAGCAAGGAATCTTTAAAAGAATATCAATTAGCGACTGTCACGTATGGTACGAAATCTGCGCCGTTCCTAGCGATGATGACACTTAAACAGATAGCAAGCGATGAAAGGCTTAATTATCATGAAGCAAGTGAAGTCCTTGAACACTCATTTTATATGGACGATCTGGTGCATGGGTCACATACAGCAGAAGCTGCAATATCATTAAAATCGGAATTGATTAATCTTTTAAAATCAGCCGGTTTCAACTAAAGAAAATGGAGATCAAATTTATCAGAATTATCAGATGAAATAAATAACAACAATTATCATCAAGAATTTAATTTTAAGCAATCAGAAACCAGTAAAACTCTGGGCCTGAGGTGGAATCCAAGGGAAGATAAGTTCATATTTGAATCACAAATACCAGTATCAATTACAAGGCCCACCAAGAGGTCTCTTTTATCAGATATTTCGAAAATTTTTGACCCCTTGGGCTGGCTCACGCCTGTCACTATCAAATTAAAAATTTTATTTCAAGGGATCTGGAAGTTGGACTTAGAATGGAGTAGTGAGTTACCGTTAGATATCTGGGAGGAATGGAATCGTATTAAAATCGACATACAAAATATCAATCAGTGTCAAGTACCAAGGTGGCTAAAAACAGATGATACAGCAGATATAGAGCTTCATGGCTTTTGTGATGCCTCTACGAAAGCGTACGCAGAAGTAGTTTATATCAGAGTAAACAAAAAGGATTCCACATCTTCTATAATATTAGTTGCTGGAAAAGCACGTGTAGTTCCTGTTAAAAAGGAAATATCTCTTCCGAGGCTAGAACTCTGTGGGGCGCTTTTACTAACAAGGTCAATGGAGAAAATTAAGCAATGTTTAAGCAGTTACAATATCAAGACCTACGGTTGGGTGGATTCCATGGTGGTTCTGGGATGGCTGAATGGAGAAGCAGACAGGTGGAAGCCATTTGTGGCTAATAGAGTGAGACAGATAGTGAAGTCCATGCCTCCAGACACGTGGCGGTACATAAAATCAGAGGAGAACCCAGCTGATTGTGCGAGCCGTGGTTTATCAGTTAACCAGTTAAAAGAGCATAGTCTATGGTGGCAGGGGCCAACCTGGCTAATAACATTTAAATCTAGCATAGAAGAAAATCAATATAGAACTGAGCTGGAAGAAAGAAATAGAAAGCAAGTTATTGTAGCACAAATATCAAGCGAGGACAATGTTATCAAGCAATTGTTAGAAAAGCATAGTTCATTATCAAAAGCAGTACGTATATTAGCATGGGCACTACGACTTGTTAGCAACAGAGAAAAGGCCTCTTATCTATCTTTACAAGAATTGAATAAGGCAAAATTAATCATTATTAAGCAAGTACAGCAAGCGGAATTTACAAATGAGATAAAGAAGTTAAAAGAAAGCAAAAGCATAAACAAAGAAAGCAGTATTTTAAGTTTACACCCTAAGCTGACGGAGGATGGATTACTTCGCGTCGGTGGTAGATTGAGAAACGCTAATATCAACATGGACATGAAACATCCCATAATAATTCCTTCGAATACACGATTAGCGGATCTTATCATAGATCAATGCCACGAGCTATCATATCATGGCGGAGCACGACTAACAGCAGCCTATATAAGGCAAAAATTTTGGATTATCGGTGGCATCAGAGCAATCAAAAAACGGTTACGTCGATGTGTAACGTGTAGGAAACATGATCCTCAGTTACAAAATCAGATCATGGGTGATTTACCTCCTTCTAGAACGAACCCTTCAAGACCTTTTTATCATACGGGCGTTGATTATACCGGTCACGTCTTTGTTAAAGCAAACAAGGGTCGTGGGATCAGAACAACTAAAGGATACATAGCTGTGTTTGTATGCATGGCCACTAAAGCAGTTCATTTAGAGCTTGTGTCAGACTTAACAACATCTGCATTTCTGGCAGCTCTACGCAGAATGGCTGCTAGAAGAGGGACACCAGGTCACATCTACAGCGATCAAGGAACGAATTTTGTAGGCGCAAGCAAAATACTAAAACAAGAATTTGATAACTTAGTAAACAGCACCAATCAAGAGTTCATGACAGAAATAACAGAAATGGGGATCACATTACATCAAAACGCACCATCTTGGCCTTCGGCAGGGGGTCTATGGGAAGGAGCAGTGAAAAGCGTAAAATATCATCTTAAGAGAGTCATAGGAGAACAACATCTCACTTACGAAGAATATAGCACTCTTCTGGCTCAATTAGAAGCATGTCTTAACTCTAGACCACTCTGTCCGATGACGGAAGACCCAGAGGACTTAGACTTCCTTACTCCGTCACACTTTTTATCAAGCGGCTCATCATTAACATTATATGACACAGAAAGAGATTTGAGAACAAGGTGGCAACTTACTCAGAAGATATTTAATGATATTTGGAAACGGTGGCATTATGAATATCTTACACAATTATCAGCTAGAAGTAAGTGGAAGCAGCATCAACACAATATCAAAATCAATGACGTCGTTATCATACAAGACGCAAACCTACCTCCCGGCAAGTGGGCACTAGGCCGAGTTGTAGAGCTTCATCCCGGAGTGGATGGATTTGTAAGAGTTGTTACTCTAAAAACAAAGAGCGGTCTGATCAAAAGACCCATAGTTAAACTTTCAATATTACCTATGGGCGAAACGGATCAAAATGTATCAGAATCAAGCTCACCATCAAGGGGAGAGCAAGATATCAGAAAAGAGAAGCGTAGCAGTAAGCCTAAAATTAAATACAGCTTCGTGTCCTTGAGTATGGCTGTCTTACTATTTTTCTTAACACTTTTAACAACCTCACATGCAGCTTACTATAATATCAAACAATTATCAAATAATAACAGCCTATATTTTGATAGCATCACAAACATGCATTTAATCAGAGACGATTGGAAACTCGTCGTCTACTACGATATGTACCCATATAAACAAGGACAAAAGGCTGTCTCGAAATATATCAAATACCTGGAAAACATATGTAGTCTAATAAAAGAACAATTAAATTGTGACGGAATCCTATTACAACTACGGCATGAATATTCAGAGTTCGAGCATAACAATGATATACTAATGCATCAGCCGGGCGGCGCGCGCGCACGTCGGCGCCGTGGTCTCATAAACGGAGTTGGATATCTTGCAAACAGTCTATTTGGTGTCTTAGACGAACGCTTTGCAGAAAAATATGAGAAAGACATTGATTTAATCAGAGAAAATCAAAATTACATAGCATCATTGTGGAAGAATCAAACATCTATTGTAGAAGCAGAATTTAATCTTTTAAAACGCACCGAAGAGGTTATGGAGAAGCAACACAAAGTTATTAATCAAAAACTAAATAGCATTCAAAGTACGATTAACATGATTAAGAGCGACTTACAAAACATTACTTTAATTAGCGACTTTTTTGCGTCCGCTATGGTTGCCAATAACCTTTTGTTCAGTCTGAGAAACTCTCAAGAAGTATTGATGGATACTATAACAAACTTATATAATGAAAGATTGAATTTTCATCTTATCACTCCTGATCAATTAAGAGAAGAACTAAATATTATAGCGGGACAGATACCTAAAGATTTATCATCACCTATAGAAAACATGGACCTACCAGCAATATATAATTTATTAAAAATAAAATCAAGAATGCTACCGAACTATTTGTTATTTGAAATTACAATACCTCTAATTGGAAGAGACCGTTTTGAAATCTTAAAACTCATCCCAATACCGCACCGTTCTGAAAGCAACATGATCTCTGTAGTTCCAGTATCAGATTACGCCGCTACCAATCTACATAAAGATATATTAATACCAATAACAGAAGAAGATATGAAATTATGTACAATACAGAACGCTGATACTATATTATGCCATTTAAACAAACCTATTTATCATATCAAGGACGATCAAAATATGTGTCAAACAGAATCTAAATCAAGAACTTGTAAAACAGTTATCAAAAAATGTGAAAATCAATGGTTCGCAATGCATAAATTCAATCATTACTTTTTCCATTGTTGCGACCAGTGTCAAATGAAACTATTATGTGGAGATCATATTACCGTCGTGCAATTGACCGAGGCCGGTTTGTTTACCATCGTGGAAGGTTGCATAATAAAATCAGCTGATTATTTTATGTATTCTCAAAGCGCATCCTTTTCTAATAAAATAAATATCAGCATGACTGCAGAAATACCAAAAATAGCACCGATTAATCACATAATCAATATAACAATTCCCAGCTTACCTGAAATAAATGTCAATTCTTCAGATTCAGCTAAGGATATCAAACAACTTAAAAATCTACAAAACCAGATCAAGGTCATGAAGGAGAGTGCACCCTTGGCTACTCGAGTATCATATCACGATGTCCATCACTACACCGTAATATATATCATTCTGGTGACGTTGGCAGTCGTTATCATTGTATACGCTTGCAAGCGTTTACGTCACCGCCGGCAAAGATCATCTACGGCAACGGCAGCAGCTGCAGAAGAAGAAGCGACAACGAGGACGCGGGTGGCGGTACCCGCGGCGAGGGTTCCATTTGCGGCTCCAATGGCGGCCTCAAGGTCGCAGCCGACAGTTTTTAGTGATAGTGATTGTGATGAAGTGCGATACGCGCGAGTGTCAAGAAGAAATCGAAGTACATCACCGGTGGTGCTTCGTTCAGTATTCACGATTGACAATTAACAATGATATTTAGATCTATTTAGAGCACAAGTTTAAATGCACCTTACGTTATGAAATCATTCATGCAGTAACAATAAATCATCGGGTGCATGTTAGGTTTAATTTAAAATTGTATTATCACTTTGTTTAATCATAAGTTCGAGGGAGCTTCTCATCATTACTAACCTCATCTTTCGCGCCCGGGAGCATGTACGGGCTACGCTCGCACAAATTACAATATTGTCGTGTCATCAATTTCATCATTCAATATATTTTAAATCAGTTCGCCATTAGCAATCATCATCGTCGCGCGCACTCATATCAATTATCATAGTTTTATTATAATATAGTTATCATCTATATCAATATCATAGTTTTATTATCATCTCACGGTCCCAAAACCGTACATAAGGTTTCACTTCTTAATTCGGAAATTATAATGGAGAAATGTAAAGTGATTCATTACACGTAGTAAAAGCTCAAACTTCAAACAAGGATACATTTTGTGTTCACCCGCTTAATATCGAATAACATTACGTTACGCAACTCAATTTTCTATTTTCTTTCTACAGATTCGATTAATGCTTATGCTACACTCTTGCTCACCTTATCTATAATAGGGTGAATAGCAATAGCAACGCAAAAAATGCTTATTTCTGTGCAATTATGCGACATTTATATTATAGATAATTGTGAAATACACGTGAATTGTGAAATACACGTGAATTGTGAAATACACGTGAATTGTGAAATACACGTGAATTGTGAAATACACGTGAAATAAAAACTAATGAAATCAGTCAGATAACAATTTAACTGTTTCTAAAATTCCAAATACGATTAGCGCCCGAAACTCCTACTCGTTATTTTTTAATTTACGTACGAAAGATTTGTGTTAACAATAAATTTGCGAGCTAAAAAAGGAAAGTATTTAACTTTAACACTTTCCTGTAGTTAATATGTCAATAAATTATAATTAATTTGTAATTAGTATGTAATTAAATTAATAATTTTACCACCTTGATTTGTAATTTAATTAAAATCTCAGTTTATAATGGTTATAATATAATTTGACATTTTAGTCTTCAATTTCAGATCGACATCGTTTTCAGCTTATGCAATGTTAAGTATTTTCTACATATTCTCAGACAATTCATTACTATGCACTTATGAACTTATTGTAATATTTCAAGCAAACCCCATCGTGAATGTAGCTCACACATTACATTTTCAATTCGATTCCTACAAGTTCAAGTTACAATGGACGACGGCAAGATGGCAGCGCTTCCGTCGGATCACTTCCGGTGGCACGCTTCAGTGCCCGGCTTCAGAACGCTGAATAGCTAACATATGCTGCTATTGTTCGACTATTAATTGCTGTACACCTCGATCAGATTGCAGCGAATAATGTTGATTACGTATAGCTGTCGTTTATCACAATATTTTTTAAGTTGTCTACTTTAGGTCTTTGATTCAGAATAAATTTAAAAAAGTTGCGATGCGGCGAGGAGTCTACATATATTATATCATACTTCGGTAGACTTCAAGATTGCCAGTAAAATTTTAGCCTGCGATTCAGCTTGCCTTGAAAACTAAATAAATAAAATAAAATAAAGAACGGTCCAGAATGGATCCGAATCGCCTTGAAAACTAAGTTTATATAAAATAACCGTTCCTTTAAGTCCAACAAATATCAGATTGTTTCGACATAAGTCTACGTTTTAACACAAGTGGAGTAAATTAAAAAATACACAATATAATTAAAACCACATTGATAATAACTTATGTAAAACGAAAAATAACTATTACTCACAAAAACAACCGGTAAACGACAATCAAACACGTATCATTCTGATTCATAGGGAAAATCGTGGATACAGCACTTAATACAACAACAGTTAATATTGAGTCAAACTATTCACCGGGGGACATACCTACTAGCTAACTGCTGATAACTTAGGATTTTCAGCCTTTAAAAGAAAACATTGAAGAACAAAGCAGTGGTAAATGGTGGCGATAATGTCCTCTTGACCGAATTTCGGCGGCCAATCTTAATGGAAATCAGCCATCTACGCAGGAGATATTATAGTGCACGAGTGTGTGTGCAAACACAGGTGTAGCTGTATTCCTTCACTCTCATATTCCGATGGCACGGCAATCCGACAAGACCGGTGAAAAATCAGGAGCAGTACCAGCGGCTTTACGTGCTTACGATATACAGAGTAGTCGACTGCTTGAAGTTCATTTGAGGAGGTAGAACAGCATCGTTTGTCTATTACGTACATTATGTGATTGTAATGTTTGGAAAATGTTGCAAATAAATATTTGGTTTCTGATGATTTCCCTTTTGACAATCATTTATTACAAGCAAAGTGTTTATGATCCGTTAACAAAAATACAGGATAATGGCAATGCGGAGCACTTTTCTAGAGAACTCCTTTTAGAAATCTATTTTGATCAGGATTAGAATGATTTTTTTAGTATATTTAATAACTTGTTTTAAAAGGTACTTCACGAGACTTGACTAATCCCGACGAGTATGTTAGAGCGTCTATCTTTTCCTTGTCGGGCTCTCCAACTACAGCTCTTTATAACTGTCAAGCAGTGCTGCTGCTGTTAATAGGCAGAAGTAAGTTGCGGTGATGATGACCCCGGAGAACCGTACTCGAATCTTATAAGATTTTACTACCTTTAAAATAATAGGTATCAGGTTTACATGAAATATATTTACGGCTAAAATATTAAGTATGCTTCTATTAATTGTAGTGTTTAAAGCAATCCTGGATTAAAACCATCGATGAGTTATTTATGCATACGTTTATCGGTCCGAATTCCGGCTGATATCCCAAGGTGTCCGAACATCAAGGCGGCGCGACGTCCCGGCCGACCGCGACCGACACAGGAAGCCTCTCACGTGATTCGGGAACTAATCACGCTAAATGACTATTAGGAACCCGTTGAAATACCGAATTGGTTATTTGTGTACAACACTCCAACCGTAAATACGCTTCCCATAGGATTTGTTCTTATGGACTTAAGACTGAAAATTGATGCATTGTACCGCAGTCTGGAGACGTTAATTCTTGCGTTTAGCAGGATATGATACGTTTATTAAAAGACAAATCACATGCACATTCGGGGTATGTAATGCGTGAAAATAAGGTCGTTAGCATCAAAGTTACCCGTTCAGTGACTTCAAATCCAGTATATACTACAAAGTTACTAAATATAAAATTTGCAAATAAAACTATAAATATTAGCCTTCAGCAACAGGGCGACTTTGCATTACTATAACGGTGGTCTTTAAAATTTATTGCTCATTAAAATTCTCTTCAATTTGGTTTATATAAGCAGATTTATACTGTAATGAAAAACTGCGTAATGTACTTATGTATAATATGTAAAGTCTTAGCAGCAGAACAACAAAAATATATTAAAACGATAGAATTAAATATAGAGAACAGGCTCACTTACTTAGGTGCTGCAGTAATTATTTCCAGTAATCTGCAATCAAAACTTTAATATCCTTCTTTAATATTAGATCACGCCTAAACACCTTAATCCGACAGCGTTAATATTCATGTCTATATTTGAACGTCTCTCTATGTTTTTAAAAACGAGTGTTTTCCCTAGGCTTCTTCTACATTCTTATATATGCGTGACTTGTGCCAGAAAGCTATTAAATATTAACATGTTTACACTTCTAAGTCAGTTAGTGGTGGTAAAAAAATATTTTAAAGTCTCGTAACGTTTCCAGTTGTTTCGTGAACAATACGAACAGCGAAGGAGATCATTAAGACGATCACAATGTCATATTCCCTTGAACTTCGGACCGCCGCTCCGTAATTTCGTACTAACAATAACGTTTGTTCCTTATGGAGATACTACCATTGGAAGTCATTTACAACTCGATAAAACCGTAAAAGAGAGAATAGAAAAATAATCCTACTTCTATGGACAGGACTGTAGATATCTGTATAGAGGTTGTATAAAGGCATTATACGAGTTATATGAAAGGCAAAATATTATGTTGATAAGTGGTCTAAAGCTTGGGCTTAATAAAAAAACTATTATTTGCTGCCCTGATACACATAAATAGAGCTTAATTTCTGCATATATAAAATATATGTTAGCAATGTGCACAGATTAATATATTGTAATAGACGCGTACTTAACTTTTGAGCACATGGCATTCACAGAACTGGGGCCCTTTTCTACTAAATTTATATCGGTATATCTAAAAAAATGTGTTAATTGAAAGAAACTGGATTGTTAATAAAAAGATCGAAAGTAAAACAATAGTAGTGGCAGTTATTACCGCGGGCAGTCGCCGTGACGGAGGAGCGGCCGTACTCTGCAGCCGTGACGTCCTTTGTCTTGTGTCTAGCGGTACACGTATCTGTGCCCACTACTTATTTGTTTATTCCACGTAACATAGCCCTAATTCTATGAGAACAAATCTCACAACCGAAAATGAAAATCTTCCACAGGTTTTTCTAGTTAGGTTTTTTTAGATTTGAAAATATTTTCATAAGTAAGTAAATACCTATTGTAATTTTGTTAGAGGTTGAAATGTAATGTTTTATTCGTTTTTTCATAAGTCTATATAATTATATGATGATGATACATTATATAAAATGGGTTCACATTCATGTTGCAAAATACGATATGTTTAATTTTAGTAAGATATCCGGTTCCAACAATTAGATGTTGTACATTGACATTATTGGAACCAAATTATTGCATGCGGTACAAAAGAATAAAATATTGAGTTTGTCATAACTCTTCAAAGCTAAGCGTCAAAATTATTTCTCTCAAAAACTAATAATATAAAAATGCCAGCTCCAGTGAGCCCAGAAAAAATTTTTTTTAGGTGCTCCAAATAAATCATCATTACTCGTGAGTCGCATTACTTTAATAGTGTAATGTAGAATATTTAAAATTCATAAAAACTGTGAAACAGTTTTATAGCGCAGTAAAAACTTTAGCTGTCGTTAGAAATAGATTTATAGCCGTGCATGTTCAAAATGATGATAAATTGTAGAGATCTTCAGAGATTAATGAGCCGAGTAAAATGTGAAAAATTACAAAAAGTAAAGAAAAATATGAATATAATAGAGAAAATAGTGAGACCGATGCACCTATTTAGAGGACATTTTATTGTAAAATAAATGCGAAATGTGCGATTAATACACTTGCACCAAATAAAAAATGATGAATACATATTTCGGAACAGAATTAAATATTCGTGATACTATTAAAAATTGAATTACATAGTTTAACATATTAAATACTTCAAAATATCGTATCTTTGAGATCTCAATTTTATGAAATTATATAACGAACACAAAGAGTATTTTTAAATTTGTCCAGCGGTCTTCGTATTGCTCAGCAAAGACTAAAAAAATGGGTAGATATATATTAGCTATATCATACTTAATTAAAAGTAGTATTTTCCAGACACAATTGAAAAACTGTACCGTACTACAGACACACAGCTGCATTACATTATTATTATTATTATTATTTATACATATTTCGCATCATAAAAATGAACAATGCGAAAACGACTTTCGATTTCTGTCTCGATCATTAGTTTTTATTCTATAAAAGAAAAAACACATTCTAAACTAGTTATAAGCCAAGTCATTGATTAATTTAACTGATATTTATCACACTACGTTGCTATTTATCACACACCAGAGCTCGTTTTAAGTATTTAGGCAAGCGTCTTGCTTTTAGGTTAACAGTTATCAGACATATCTGGCAAATTTCCTTCCCCACGTGCTGTATACATTCTGCAAATTTCACAGTTAAGCCGAATAACCAAAACAGACAGATATTTATGAAACGTATTTTACCCTTCTTGAATAGTACAAACATGGATGGATGTTACAGAGGAAGAAAATATTATTTTATAATTTTTTGTCATTTAAGTAACACCTTATTACTATACGAAATCTATTCTTCAGTTCAACACTAAATTATTCAAAGCGGTTTTTATTGCAGGACACAAAGACAAGTCAAATAAACTCAAAATAAACAAAGACAATTAACAAACATAAACGCTGGATTGAGCGTAATATACACTAACATAACGTAATATAACTAAATCTAGCATTCAAAAGATAGTAATAATATGTTCACAAAAAAATTACTATTCCTACTTCTATATGAGCTAGGATGCTTACATTTGCCCGCAATTTAAATAAATATTTATAAGTTAGGAATATGATGTAGTAGAACGTTTACGATTATTTTTGTAATTCATAGCTTTATAGTATTTATTAAAAATAATGTCATCCCACCTACAAAATTATTGCTTGCTACCAAAATAAATTCCAAGTTTGAAAACGGTGCACTTTGCAATATTTAATTTCTCAAACGAAGTATTATTGCGTCATAAGTTGCCCACCTGCAGACGTTGGCTCACGGAAATTCGAAATAGCGTAACACGAGAGAGGAAGTTTTGCTCCACTAACAATTTCTACATAATTTACATTTCGATACGATTGTTTTGCTTACACTTCCCGTGGCGAAGTTTAAAACGAGCTCCGTGGTACTTCAAATTTGTTGAACCATGTTCGCTAGTTCTTTTTAGGGCTCACCTGCTTCAGAAAAAAGCAGGCTGATAGATCTTACAGCATTAGTATTCGTTTGAACACCATTTGTTTGAACTAGCATAAATGTTTTTTTCCTTACTGTCTATCTAATTTGTATTATGGCAACATGACAAGACGTCAAATAGATACACTTTCAGAGTTTCATAACGAAAACTTAGTTCAACTGTAACATTTTGTTATTTAGTCTGTACAATTTCTAAACATATCTTAACGGAAGACAATTCATAAGATTCGCGTTTAAAATGTTACGTCTGTCATCCTTTGAGTCGCCTGAAAAGCATTTAAAGACTTTCGCTACGATAGTAAAGCATTGTTTCCTCGATAGCTATCTATGTACTCGCAAATAGATTTGTTATGTTTCCTATTATTTAAATAAGAAAAAATATTGTACGCAGAATGATAAATGGAAAAGGAATATTTAAGACAAAGGTAACGAACAAACATACATGAAAAACAATTAATTTTTTGTAACTAAAATATAAAAGAAGAAGTATAATGCCAGTATTTAGTTCTTTCCGAATGTTATGATTGGACAAAGAATGTGTGTGTTATATATTTGACTACATGATGAACTAGTTGGCAATCTGCGCAACCTTTTTTACAATTATCATCAATTTACTACAGTACAGAAATATCCTCGTGCTGAGCAATGTGCTTTGATTTACCACACAATGGTGTTATTCGATCTTGCCTCACGTAGGCGACTCGGCGCCATGTAGCCAATTAAACTCGGCGTAGGAGTGACCCTTCACGAAGTAACTGTATTAATGCGTCTTCCTTTTGAACCGACCTTCTCTGTTTGCTATTTAACGCTTGATATAATTCCATCCATTCAGCATCATCATTCATATTTATGATAATCGTCAATACCTTGTAATCTTACTATTGAGTTTACGTCACAGATAAGATACTATGTACTGAAAGTTCACGCGTCTTCTTAGACTGTAAAAGGTAGTCCACTGTTTACCACGACGATAAAATGTACCTACATCTTTGAGTATATACGAAACTCGTAATTATGACAATTTTCGCATGAAAAAATATACACCTACCATCAAAATCTACCTTATGTCCTGTATAGATAAGTTACAAAATAAATAAGTAGGTTACGAGGAGATAAGCGGTCATGCCGCCTTTTCTTTAGTAGTTTATCTATTGCAGCTACAGTTACACGAAAGCAGTAGGCGTTAGAAAGCTCTACCTGGTTGTAAATCCAATTCATTGGCACGTGCTTTGTGCCGATTTAAAATAGATAACAGCTATGTTGCATGAAGGTCCTATTGTTTATAAACGATAAATAATAAATTTATAATAGGATCTTCGTGTGGGCTTACATTACAGTAAAATCACCAGACCAGAGTGTGGACAATTATGTTTTTGGCCGTATTTCCTTATGTATTGCTAAGAAATTTTGAAATAAAAGTAAATATGCTTCTAAGGGAACTTGCGACACCAAACACCACATCTAGATGAGGATAATTTTATCATTCAGTAGTGACTAAGAACAAGCCTATATAATGTTATTAAAATCATAGTGCTATGGCCAATAGGGCCACTGGCACCAACATAATACACGCCTGTTGTGCCTTTATAAAACAAGTCGTTTATAAAATGCTGTAAAAATTGTAAATATCAAAAATCTTATTTGTGAAGGGCGAAACACTAAAACTGATTTGCATGTATGTATAATTATGTGGGTGGGAGAAAGCTTTAACTTATTATTTATCAATCAGTTTGATCGATACATGCTTAGTCCCAATTGTAGGTTGTGTTTGGTTTCATTCAACGTTGTTACGAAATGATGTTTTAATGTTGCTTCACGTCGTACAATAGAAAATAATTAGCACCTGATAATGAACGTCTGTGTCTTAAAAACTATTCAGAATTTCACTTAAGCAATATTCTTAAAAACAAAAGTACAAGTAGACATTTTACTTTCAAGCGTGATGCATATTCGTTCACATCATCACTTTCCAACGAGTCGAGATCGCGGCGAAACGTATATTTATTACAAAATAAAATAAACAAACAATAGTATCACAGCGGTCGGGTGACAAAACCAACTGGTGATAAAATTTCAAAGCAATTACTCCAATGAGAAAGCTCAATTAAAAATTGTCAGCATAAAGCGAACCTTTCGTGGGAAAACAAAAATAATGTCACAACATTGGCATTTACACAAAGATGTCAAAACGTGAAATCACGGGGGAACCGTAGTTACCAAACATGAAATGCCGTTTAATGTTGTTTGATATCCGATACTCTGTTTCAGCGCCCGCTTAATTGCTCTAGAAATAGACACGCAGAAGCTACCACCTGGACCAGCGCACTAGAAAACAGATAATTTATACCTTATCTGTTTTCTTAAGTCAAGTCCTATGATAACAAAAATTTTAACATATAAACTGGTAAATACGTCAAGTGTATAAAGCTCTGCCAACGTCACAGAAAAACGTATTTTTTCTGATTCCGATCGGAATTATGAACCCAGCGTCAATTTTCACTTTGAAAGGGTTAGCATATCCCTATGATTTGCAATATAGATATTCAAATGCTTATCTAAAAGAATCGATTTAGATGGACTAATTAATTCGAATAACTTTAGTCTATTTTAATTTTGCAGTGAACTGTAAATATGGACATGACATAACATTTTCCAGACATTTATTATACGACTCGTCTATCACATCTTTAGTAGTGTCTCGTCAGCAGTGGAACGAAGGCTTAAGTATTGGAAGCAATAATAGCAGTTATTCATACAACCCCGTGCAATATACTCGGATAACTATATTAACTCCCGTTTAGCTCGCATTACTGACGTCTATTTCGGGACGCATATTTAACGGTAATTGACGGTACGTGATGGGTTTCAAGCTTGGGGGCTCTTTGACCTTGCAGCTGGCTGCGATGGTTCCATTAAATTCGAAACACTTAATACTTAAATGCGTTACAGACATTGTAGGTAAAACAAAGACCTTAATAAAACAAATATTTCAAAAGGTGTTAAAAATTAAAGGGTTAAAGTTTATTTTTAAGTACAAACATTATTTGATTTTAAATTCGAACACGGCTTAGTCTACTGTGCTCGAGCTATGGATCTATTTAGTAATCCGCCGCGCTGAAAAATTGTAGGTTAGCACTAAGAAAATATATTTAGAAGATTTACTTCTAATCTGGTGTAGAAGGAGTTAAAATGTATATGGAGTTAGTATATTTTATTAAGTTAATCTCTTTTTACGTAACGGCGCTGGTGCAAGTAATATATAGATTAGTTCAAACAAATTTTAAGTGGAAAATGACAGTAACTGCGCGAATACCGCAAGGCCATAGTAATTAAATGACAATTAAGTTTAACTGCAGATAAAAATAAAGAGGGTTAGTGTGTTGGTTCGTGGGAGCGGGCGCTTTGCCGCAGAGGCGCCCAAACGGCCACCGAGCTGTGCTCCACTTACGACCCTTGTTTTTAATTATACAAATATATATGCATTTATATAATTTTTTACATTTATTTACAATTTTCGTGGCACACCAGAAAAATAAAGTAATACCTACTATGATAATATTTAATATATTTGTATAACAGTCAACCTATTACATACATAGCATATCATACATTACATAGCATTAGTTAAGAGCATAACACGAATATACATTACTATGGTGCAAGTCAATATATAAGCAAGCAATTTAATTCAAACAAATTTATTGAAAATGTTATATATATCTTTTCAATAAATGTGTTTGAATTTATTAGTCATTTGTCGGTCCAGCTGCAAGAGGAAGACACAAAAGACACAAAGCTACCATTTTAGAACATTCTCTATAATTTCAAATGACACTCATTATTACTTTCACCAAGTGGAAGGCACCGTTTCGGGCGAGTGGCCGGGAATGTGGACAGATACACCTGTGGGACACACCGGCTGACCACGGGGACACCCGACACCCCCGTGCCGTGGGAATTTCAAGGCTTTCTGTACAAACTTTAAGGGATGGTCGTAATCAAGTTTTTGCATCTAGGTTAATGTGAAAATACAAAGAAGAGAGAGAGAGAATTAATTAGACTTAACGCAAAATGTTTTTAAACGTCAATTTCCTACAATAAGACCTTAACCATCATAGTAACCTACCTACATACCATTAAGAACTAGATTCTCTCTGACTGTATAAAACATAAACAGTACTGATTCTAAAGATAATACATCTTCGCATATAAATTACTTATATAAATCTATTTACGCTAGAACAATGCACAGTTGGCCCTGGACATTATTTAGTAGCATTTATTCAAATCCACTATTTCGTTTCGGGCACAGATAACAAAGTATCGGCCTTGCGATGACTGGCTCATTACCGCCATGACCAACTCAGTCTATTGTCTCTGGGAAGTAGTGGTATTCTATTCAATAGAGAATGGGAATAGATGCACAGATTATATTACACATATGGCACAGAATATGCACTCGTTTCGTTTTATTTATTTTTATTTATCGATATGTCGCGCGTGTTGCATTCATTTTTCTGAGTTCTCTATAAATTACGCCATCTCGTCGAATGGACATTTGTAATCGAACCCTGAATATAAATTCAGACTTTTCATAGACCTACGCCGTTAATAAAGTTAATTGGACGTCAGTTGGCTGCTATCCAGTACATAAAGACTTTACCTATAAATGCAAAGAATGTGAAAATGAACGCCCTAAGTACCGCTAACCGTAGGGAATGCAGTAGCAAAAAGCTCCACAAAAACCAGCCAGTGAAGCACTGACAACCTTATTCGGCAGCGGATGCGGCCTTGCGAGGTCGTCTGCGGTACTTTTACACCGAAGCGAACGTCCCATGCGTTCGGGACAGTACAGAAATAACTATGAATTAAGAGAAAGTTACAAAAAATTGTATATTGATATCTTGATCAAGCATATAAACATCTCGTTTAGTTTTTTACGTTTCTTGTTAACAAAATCAGTACAGTTATTTTGTTACTAATTTTATACTTAAAAGTTCGCAAAATTAATAATCAGGAAAAAAATATAAAGCCAACCATGAATATACGTAGTTAATTTATCACATTTTTTACTTTTTATATTAGATCCTATTATTTGAGATTCCTCTACCTTACGCAACGGTGTGAACGCGTCCACGCACTCACCATTTCTTCCGAACCGGTCGCCGGTCACACTTAACTGTACCGAGTTTTAGTATCCCGACCGCTATTATGCAATACCAGCATATTATCAATACGACGCTCATTCAAATTTCAAATAGTGTAAGAAATGTGCAAGGTGATAAACATACAGTTTGAAATGCTTTCTCATAATTATCAGACCTCAGTTGTTCGGTAACTAAACAATGATTATTGCGTACAAAAATGACAAGAGGTTTAAGAAGCACCTAACCGTTAAACCATAAACACTTTTGAATAGTTTGCTAAAGATGGTGTTGCGTAAAAGTAAATTCATTATGTAGCTCTTCTAAAACAAAATAAAATAGTAATCTAAATTTTTAACTTATTTATTTTTATAACCAAGCAAGCGGCTTAAATTAAGCCTATTCACGTTTGCCTTTTTATTGAAATATAAGATGTTACTATAAAAACGTGGCAAAGGACGTATATAAACAACATAATATTATAAATTCATTCCGGCGTCCGATAGTCGAATAGGACCCAATACTATCCCATATAAATTGGAATTTATGGAAATAAAGTAATAATAAAAACATATTTAAAGATGTAATCCTTATAGTAATAGAAATATCATTTATAGTAACGAATAATTAATGTAGTAGCTCCTACTTAACTTGTTCTTCTTGAACCTGCAATGTCATGCTTCAGTATGCCAAATAAACCTTTAGTTAAGAACTTATTTCTCAACACTGATACAAAACTTCAGTATTTCATACTTGACTAAGACTAAGGACAAGCTAAATTAGCGTCTATTTACAGTTCTTTATAGCGATATTCGATTAATTCAGCGTGCGTAACGTCCGTTCCACTTTATAGGCCGATTAGTGAAGTTATAATGGCTATTATTTCAATATTATTATTGGCACGGACTTCATAATCATATTAGCCAACCAGTAGCGACATAATATTATGAGAGATCTTAAAATGATTTCGCAAGTTATAATTTGCATAATCGATATAAATGTAAGTATGTAAACCAAATATTTATGATCGCATCAGTTTGTCCCTGGTGGATTAAATCCTAGTGAATAAATCTAGTACAAATGATCTTTAAAATGATCGAAAACGAGTTTCGATTTCCAAAGAGCAGCATAGAACACATTATGAAGTGGACTTTTGCTCTATAAATTGTAAAATCCAGACATGAAATTATAGCAGTTAAGATACATAGCAGGCGGTCGTAAGTGCTCTCATTATTAAAAGGGCATTAGTCTTACTAAACTGTAACTGATCAAAGAATAACTCAATTATTATTGGTGTACGTTCACTGAGTCATGCAAAATCACGCAAATTCCAAAGCTCGTAAAAAATGCTTTCACAAATACAAGAAAAAATCATAATCTGTATCTAACTGTTCACTTTTCAACGAATACCGGAGGCAATTTTTATAAATTGTCCCCAAAACCTCTTTACTTTACGAAATATGATGGACACAAAAACCGACAACCTTCATTGCGACGCTCACAAAAAACGCTGTATTGTGGTATGCAAGATGGCACTCAGATATCATTTTATCATCGCCAACTTTTTTTCGTTTTCAACACGACAAAAAACGTCGCATCGCATGTAAAAACAGATTTACATTAATTCCAATAACAATTGTGAAGATGTAATAACGATTGGATTGCAGTGATTCCTCATTATATGCATATCTATATATATAAAAATGAATTGCTGTTCGTTAGTCTCGCTAAAACTCGAGAACGGCTGAACGGATTTATCTT